>VWZG01009917.1:273467-303107 GCA_013396735.1 Grallaria varia | reverse complement strand
TGGTATAAAAACCCCCACGGGATGCGGGGTGGGGAGGGTGGCAAAAAGCCCACGGGAAGGTGATGCTGGAGAGTGGGAAATAAACCCCGTGGGCGGCGTGTTTCGGGCGCGGGGTGCGAGGCAGCGCTTGTTGCGAGCCCCAGCCGTGCGGGTGGGTTTTTTTGTTGTTTGTGGGGGTTTTTTTTTGGCTTTGTGGTTTTTTTTTGGCGAGGGGGGATAAAGAGGAGCAGCGCTCCGAGGACTGTGCCGAGCATCCGAGAGCTCCGGGGGCGGCGAGCGGCGATAGCCGGGCTGCGAGCGCCACCTCCCCGCCGCTCGCCGCAAGCCACGGCCGCCCCCGAGAGCCCCCCCGGCAGCGGGCTTGGGCAGGGGAGAGGTGTGGAGGGCACCCTGACACGAGGCTGAGATGTCCCCCACCCTTTTCCAGCCTTTCCCACCCCGGGATTCCAGCGAGAACGGTGGCGATGCTATGGGAAGGATGGAGGGTGCGTGTGTGCGTGTATGTGTGTGTGTGTGTGTGTGTGCGTGTGCATGTATGTGTGTGTGTGTGGTTTTTTTGGGGAGAGAGGGGTCACTGAGTTTCGGGTGGTTGGAAAAGGGAGCTGTGGGGATGCTACAAGGGCAGGAAGGGCTGTGTGGGTGTCCCAGACCACCTCCAAAGGCCTCTGGGGCAGAGGGCGATGTGGGTCTCCCTGGGGATGGCAGAGCAATGGGATGGGGGTGCTTGCTCCCCCCATCCTGGAGGTTGCCTCTGGCTGCTCCTTGAGGTTTGATTGGAGATCAGGAGTGTCCCCACACACACACATTTCCCAGCCTGGGTATGGGGTCTGGCACACGGTCCGTGCCTCAGTTTCCCCCATGTAAGGAGAGGAAGGGTACAGAACCTTCATTAATTGAGAACCCCTGTACTTTGCAGCCAGTCCTTCCCTAAGACTGCTCACCTTTGCTGGTCAATTATGGGGGGATGCAAGTGCCCATGCCTTCACCCAGGGCTCTGCAACACCATCCCAAGGGCTATGGAAAGGGCCGGGAGTCCTGCTCCCACCCTGCCTGTGCCTTTACCCCATTCAGTTCCTTCCTGGCCGTCCCCCTTTCCCTTTCACAGCAGAAGCGATCCTGCACCCTGACCCCTCTACACCATACAGAACAGATCCTGGAGGTCCCTTTTTCCCCTCTATCCAAGCACCTCCGTGCTGCCCATGCCCCCTTGAGACCCATCAGACAGGATGTCCTGCCTGCTCAGCCCTCTGCCTGTCCCCTGTCCCCTGCCTGGCTCATCCCCATGCCCACCCTGTCCCCTGGCAGTGCGGCTTGGCGGAGAGCTGGTGCAATTCCTCAGCACCCTCCTGGGATAAAAACCACCCTGGCTCTTCTCTGAGACCTCCTTCCTCTTCCTCAGTGAGACCTTGGGCACAGCAAGGACTGTGGGACCCAGGCTAATGAGTCATTAATTAATTAGGGACCCACTTAATATGCACGGGGAGTTGTTTGTTTCCTTTAAGCAGCCCGGACTTTGGATGAGATCCCAGCTCTGCGAAGCCTCCAGCCTCGTCTCCCAGCTGATAATAGATAATACAGATATTTCAGCACCAGCCAAAGCAGAGTCATCATCATTAACACACAGCCCTCCCTGCTCTGCCACGGAGGTCACCAGGCAACTCCGCCGAGTGCCGGGGGCTCGTCCCTTCTGGCTTGGCACAGCCAGGTGAGAGCAAACCTATTGCTACTCAACAGGTAACAGGGCTGGGGAGGTGCCCCCTGTGCCCTGACCACCCCTGGCTCGCTCCCAGGGAGGCTTTCGAGGCGCTGCGATTCTCGCTCTGCCGCACAGGCAGCTTTGGGCATCTGTCAAAGTAGCTTCGTTCTTCCTCAGCCCCCTCCTTCCTCTCCTCCTCTTCCTCCTCCCTCAGCCATCAGCTGTCAGCTGGCCCTGGCGCTCGCCAGACCCGGGGCTGGAGGTGGATGGAGCCTGAGCCTTGGGAAGCCCCGGCTCCAAAGGGATGTGGTGGTCAGGAATGGAAGGGAGGATGTCTTTTTGCCCTCCATCCCTTTGACCTTGCCTTGATGCTGCTTTCCCTCCCACCTCCCCTCTGTGCAACTGATTCACGGGGGTTGTTCCCTTGGCCAGGGCAGTATCAGGGGACATGAGTGTGAGTCACAACCCACAGTACCTGGCAGAGTTGCTCTGAAATCCGTGCCTTCTTCTCGGGGAGCAACGCCTGCTCTCAGCCAGGACTGGGGCACAACCGGGCTGAAAAGTCCCTTTGAAACATCTACGTGCTCCCCTGCATCCCACTTTGCCTCTTTTCCTTCCAGCCTTGGCAGAGTCATGGCTGAAACACCTCTCTGAGAAAGTCTGAAGATGCATCAACAGCCACCCTCCATCAGCGAATGTCAGGCCGTGAAAGGGAAGGGGGCGGTGGGGGAAGAGGGAGAGACAAATTCTGCGATTCATTCCCACACAGGGTGATTCAGAACAAGATGCTTTGTAATTACGCATCCTGATGGAGACTCCTTCTCTCTCCAGCCTCCCCCCCTACACCCCCCAAAGAAGGGCTAAGCCGTGCCTGGGTGCCAGCATCCCCCAGGAGCACAGCTCCGGGAGCAGCGTGTGTGTCTCTGCGTGTCTGTGCCATACTCTGAGCTCCACACAGCCTAAAGGCTAATTTTCCCCTTCAGTGTGAAGCAAAGTGCTGATAATTGGCATTTGAGGGGGCACATTAGGAGCTCATCATCCCCCCCTCCCCAGTTGTTGCCTTCAGCTCTGGGTAGGAGCCACACCGGCGGCAAAGCGAGCAAGGACCCCCCAGTCCCCCCTCCCCACCTCAGAGCTCTTCAAGGAAAAGGGGAAAGGCAAGGAGCTGGGATAAGGGCAGATCCCCGCCCGGGGCAGGCAGCTGCCTGTCCTTCCGACACTTTGTTTGCCAACATTGCAGGCTGAGGAGTCCCGGAGCCCAGGGCTGCCCGCGAAGGCACCGCGGCTTCCGAGCGCTTCGCAGTTCAGCCCCGGCTGGCTCTGCAGCACTCCTGTCGCGATGCCCCGCTCCTCTTCCCTCTCCTGGCTGCCTTCTCCCCCCCGCCCCGCCACCAAACCACCCAGTCCCCAGCTGCTTTCCCCAGGACACGACTGCATTTCCCCCTCCGCATCCTCCAGGCATCAATATTTTCCACCACCTCTTGATGTTTGCCCACAGGACCCGCATGCACAAAAGTTAAAACTTCCCGTGTCAGGGAACGATTATGCCCTATCGGTCCGAATTGCAGCGAGGAGGGGATGAAAACATCCTCCGGGTGCTGTTTCCAGGGGCAAAAGCAGGAGTGGGTGCCCACCGCTGCCCCCATCGCCGCCTCCCCTGGGGATGGAGACAGACCCCTCTGCGCTCCAGGCAAAGCGCAGCCGGGAGAAGTCGTGTTCCCCCTCTCCCTCCCCTCCGTGGAAGAAGGAAGGGTGGCCGGGAGCCCCTTACCTTGGCGAGCTCCCCAGGTTTTATATCCTTCTTCTTCCCTTTGTCAAATTCCAAATGGAAACCAGCAACATATCCAGGGGTAACCAGCCCAACATTGGGCAGCGCTTGAAGTCCAAAGGATGGCAGAGCCCTCTCTCCCTCTGCTTCCTCCACTCTCGGCTCTACATATATATATACATACACATTATATATATATATATATATATGTATATATTAAATGGGAAAGGGGGAAAAAATCCTAAAAAAAATGGGGGTGGGGAGGGAAAGGAAGGGAGAACCTTTGGTGTCTCTGCAGACAGGCAGGTAGAAGAGAAAAGCTGAAAATAATTAAGCCGTTTTTTGAGGAATCCTTAGGAGAGAGAAAAAACGCAGTTAAAAGCCAGTAAATCATTAGATCCAAGCAGACAATCAAGTCTTCTCCTTTGGAAAAAAAAATATACAGCAGGGTTCAGAGTAGCTTTCCCAGCAGCGAGGAGCGAGAATGGTCTTCTTCAGAAAGATATGTTTGTTTAAAATCCACTCATCTGCTTTTCCTTCTTTCTCTCTCTTCTCCCCCCACTTTTCCTTTTTTTTCTCTTTTTTTTCTTTTTTCTTTTTTTTTTAAATTCTGCTTCTGAATCCCTCTCTGTGAAACTAGATCCAGTCTTTGTAGCCAGGGGCTGCATTAAGGATTACATCAGGCTTTTATAAGCTTTCTAGATCACACATTAGAGTGAGAGAGAGAGAGAGAGAGAGAGAGGGAGGGAGGGAGGGATAGGAGGGAGGGATGAAATGCACACACACATACACACGCACACGCACGGATCGGAGCTTTGTAAAACAGGCAGCTATAGGCAAGGACCCGAACTGACACGCTATCGCATCGGGCATGCTCCGCAAGCCCACAGGAGAGGATGGATGGATGGATGGATGGATGGATGGATGGATGGATGGATGGATGGATGGAGCGGAGGAGCCCAACGACAGCCGGAGCACGCTGGAGGCTGGGCAACGCAGCCTCCCCGGGACACCTTAGCCCTAAGCGGGGAGCCAGCAGGTGAAGAGGGAGCCGGGAAGGTGGTGGTGAGGATGGCGAGGGCTCTGTTCCCCTCCCCGCTCCCCCCCAAAAAAACCTGCGGAGGTTCGGCGCGGAGAGGTGCAGCTCGCCCGCAGAGGGATGCGCAGAGACGCGGCTCGGCGCCGTCTGGGTACCGGGAGGGACAGCGGGGGCTCTCCCACCGCCCCCCTCCGGAGCTTCCCCGGAGCTCAGAGCCTGGGGAGGGGGGCGGCACACGGGACAGGGCGGCGGAGACCCCCGGGGCTGTGGCTCCCCCAGCCCCTCAGCCCCGGGGGAAGGGGAGGGAGGTGAGGAGGGGACCTCCCCCAGCACCCCGGTTTGGCAGTGCCTTTGCACCAGGGCAGGAGACAGGAACAGCCATTAACCCTTTCCNCTTTCCCAACTCCTTTGCTCCATTAACCCGAAATATTTTGCAGTGTGTTTATGGGGGGGATATCGCATCCACGTAACCCCCCAGGGTAGCAGGAGGATGGAGGGGAAGGGAAAGTTTGAGCAGATGGAGGCAGAGGAGATGGGTTGGGCTGAAAGGCACAGGCTGCATCCCAGCAGCTTTGGGCTAAAGGTGCTGCCTCCAGCTCTACAGCCCGGGGAAGGTCCCCTGGGAATGAGGAGCAGAAAAAGGGGGTCTGGGAAGGGGATGGAGGGGAGAGGGATAAGACTCGAGAAGGGCAGGGGAGAGCTGGGGGTCTTCAGAATCTTGTCAGCCTTCAGGACCTGCCCCTTGTCTTTAACCTTTTCTAGTCCAAAAGGAGGAAAGCAGCCCCTTTTCCTGACAAAATCACCTCCCTCCCTACCGGGCACTGCTGCCCCCCCGAGCAGTGGAGGGGCACAGACCTGCCCAAGAGGCCGGGGTAAAGATCCCATCTGCCGTCAGCCTTTGTCCCTCTGCCTCAGGGAGGGTGAGGAGCACCCCATTTCTCCCCCCAGACACTCTCCAGGGCACCTCCACCCCCTTCCCTTGGCCTTCTTCCCCTTTCCTCCCATTCCCTTCGCCTCATCCAGCCCTTTTACGCCCATTTCCACACCTTCAAATCTCTCGTATCCCTAAAAAACTTCACGGGGAAGGAGAAAAGAGAGAAAATTCTTCATTTAGAGGAGCGTAGCAGCAAGCCCTGGCTGTGATGGAGCGCAGCGAACCAGCCTCTCCTCATCCCCAGCCAGCACTGCAGCATCGCTGGCCAAAGGCATCTGTGACATCTCCAGTTAAGCAGGGACTGGAGCAAAGGGGCAGCTGGGGCCTGAAATGCACGTTTTTAGCCGACAGGCGGCTATGCTGGATTAGCGCCGTGCATGCTCCGAATGGAAATCTCTCCCTTTCTCTCTCCAGCCTTTCGGGAGTTTGTTTTCCTGCAAGAAGCCTTCCCTGCTTCTCCGAGTCCCCCAGGGATTTGATTTTAGTTTTTTCTCCGTTTGTCCAGCACCTCTCTCGCCAGCCCTCGAAGGTCCAAGCAGGAGAGGGAAAAGCTTTGGAGGGAACCACGGGGTGCTTGGCCAAAAGGGCACAAACTGTGTGTCCTGCCCCTGTGAGCCCCATGGGGCAGCTCTGCCTTGCTTTTGGGATGGTGGGGGAAGTGGGGGATGCTCACCTGCCCTGTCCTGTGGTCAGGGAGGCCAGGCAGAGCAAGGTGCAGATGGGCATCTCTCCTGTGTTGTAGGGCAAAGAAGCTCAGCACGAGGAAAAAGTACCAAAAAGTGCCACTGACAAAACTAAACCCCATTTTCATTCCCCATCGATGCACTAGGGAGTGATCTTTGTGGGAATGGGGAACTGGACTCAATGCAATGGATCACAGAATCACAGAATCTCCTGAGTTGGAACAGACCCACAAGGATCACCAACTCCAGCTCTTGGCCCTACACTGGACAACCCCAAGAATCCCACCACGTGGCCGAGAGTGTTGGCCAAAAATGTCACTGCAGCCCATTTGTTTCCAGTCTTAAGTAGAGAGGTTTTTGAATCCCCGGACCTTCATTTAACAGGGAGGAGAACGTGACCCACACTTTAAAAACGTAGAGAAGGGAGGTCTGATCTCCCCATTTTTCACTGTGTGCCCTCTGGAGAGAACTGAGGGGGAGCTGAAATGCTCACAGGGATATGTGAGGATTGGAGGTCTGCAAGTGGCTGAGATAACCAAATGCCATCATTCCCTTGCTCTCTTTGGTTTTGCACATCTGTGAACTGATGAAGAGGAAATAATTTTACTGTAACACACAGAGACCTGTGAAATTCACTCCTGCAAGATACTTTAGAGAGCAAAGGAGTCTGTTTGCAGAGCAAGGAATGATCTCAAAACATCAGGTCTCCTAGAAGTCTGCATGGGAGGAGACACATAACCTTCCTTCCATCCTGTCAGCACAACCAAAGCATGTAGCCTACAGGGAGAATGGTCTAAACTCTTAACACAACAGGTATAAAGACACCTTGGTTCCAGTGGTTGTCCCCCTTGCTGGGACCACGTTGCCCAGCCCTGGGACAGTGTGATTTATTTGTGACACAGAAAGACTTGCAACAGAGATCCCTGCCCTGTTTTGCTTTAAACTGCGAAGAAATAACCAAAAGGGCTCAGCTCAACCCAAACTGACAGCTCCGGTCTCACCACAATATGGTGTGAGGACTCCTGAAGTTACTCAGGGCAGACATGGGACCTTCCACTGTCATTCCCAGAGGAAAGACAAGAAGAGCAAAAATGGGAATTACAAGGCCAAACTGCTTCTGGGACACACCATTCCCAGACCACCATGGTGCTGTTCTAAGGCCAACCCACCCATAACAGCACCTGAGGAGGTGCTGGGTGGCTTGTGGGAGAAACACTGACTTTGCTGTCCAAAATCACAACCAAGAGACAAGTATCATTCTCTTCTCTGCTCTGTGGCCCTGGTCTATGGTCTGTTTTCTTTCTGGATTGTGGAGATGAAAAGGCTTGAGTTGGCTCCAGCTGTAATCTTCCACTTCCCTCTGTCAAAAAAAAAATAAAATCCTAGCAAACTCAAGAGATAAACAAACCCTGTCCCCTTACCCATACTTGAAATTTAGAGCACACTTATTGCACAGAAAATGCCTCTTGTTGTCAGAGGCAAAACTGGTCAAGAGCAAAAAAAAAAAAAGGGATGGGAATATCTGTGGTTAAATGGAGCAGCCCTGGGAATCAGCAAAGAGATTCTGGGAGAAGGATTAAGCTGCACACTTCAGGAGCCTAAGTGGGTCTCAGACTACAAAGTACATGAGGGAGACATGAAAGAGAGAATAAACCATTTCCTATCAGCCCAATTTTTCCACCTTCTTTTGAAGCACCTACTACAGATGGAAACAGACTGTTTGGGCTGGTAACTATTCAGCGCTGGTTTGGATTTGTTAACTCTGTCCTCCCACCTCCCACATTGCAAAGGTAGGATTGTGGTGCCATCGCAATAATATATTTGCCCCTAAAATCTGCTGGAATGCAGAGAAACTGAGTTGTTTGTTGGAAGAGCCCCCTCCTTTCAGTGGCAGCCCCAGTCACTGGAGGTCTAAAATGAGGATGGCAGGGGGAAAAAAAAAAAAAAGGAATGCCTGGGATTCCCAGAAGATCAGTTTGAAGAGGACAACTGCAATGGAGGACAGCTTGTAAGTAATCAGTTTACTTCCCCTCCAGCAACAAATACCACTGTGTTTACATCTCTAGCACCTTGCATTGTGTCTGGTTAAAGACCTGCTTGAGCATTTCAGATTTCCAGCCAGCCACATCCTTCTGCTGAAGGGTGACATGGAGTAACTCAGCTTTGCACGGGACTTGAAAGGGCTTTTCCCAAGCCTCCCTCTCACGTGACTGCTGGCTCGTCCTTTCCGCCTTTCTTTTGGTTTTGTTGGCGTCAGTTTTTATATGTAGTTTTAAAGACTTTCCATTCCTGTTGCCTGCTGTGGTTTCTGCTGGCAGGAGCTGCCCAGGAGTGTTAATGTTCACATTGTCACGTGTCAGACCCAGCAATCGCAGCCTCTCCTAAGGGCAAGGGGGAGAACTCCTGCTCCTCCTCGCATGGGTTGCCTTTATTAAGGGAAGGAGTTTGGATGAGTGACCGTGCTGTGGGTGAGGAAGCCACTCACCAGAGTCCCAAAGCTCTTGGATCATCAAGAGGAGAGGATAGAACCCACCTCTGAAAACACTGGTGATGCTGGCTCTGGCAGCGGGAAGGAGTGATGGAGCCCCAAGCCCAGATATTCACAGCTCCTCTCTTTTTCCAGGGCTTTGAATGGATCCTGAACTTCCCTTCTTTCCCCACTCCCTGCCTAGGGGGTGGAAGGGTTGGGGTGATGATGGTGGAGTCGTCCTGCTGCTTTGCCACCCCACAATGACCACCTCCAGTGGCAGTGGGTCCAGCCTCCTTTCTCTTCCTCTCCACACCTCCTCCATGTGTCCACTCCCCTGACTCACACACTCCTGTGGGGATCACAGGACCTTTACACAGCACTTCTGGGCAGACTGTGGAGGGAGAGGAATGTCATCTTCTGTGACAGGGCCAAAGGTTGGTGAAGGTCCAGGAACCAGAGGCTGTGAATCAAGAGTGTGAAGGTAAAAGCAAAGTGCTCTCTTGGCCCAGAGTGACACTACTGCCAGTGGAGCATCCCAAAGGGTCACATAAAGGGACATAAAGTCTCTAACAAGTGCTCAGTTCTTCCTTATCCTTGTTCAGAAACTTTATTCACAAGAGAGAAAATGCTGAACACTTTCCAAAAATAACAATGGTAATAATAATTACAGCATCATTTCTCAGAGTCACAGAATGGCTTGAATTGGAAGGGACCCTCAAGATAATGTTGTTCCAATCCCCCTGCCATGGGCAGAGACACATTCCATTAGGGCAGGTTTTTCAAAGTCCCATCCACCCTCCTGCTTGGGTGGCCTGTAGCAGAGCCCCACTCTACTGTCACTTGTCCCTGCCCTCCCTTAATCCTGACCCATAAACTCTCCTTCAGCACCTTCCATCCCCATAAGGAACTCTCATTGATATAGAGACTGTCACCCCTTGTTCATCTCCTCTGCCTGTCCTTCCTAAAGAGCCTGTGTCCTTCCATTCCAACACTCCAATCATAGGAGTCATCCCAATCCAGTCATAGGAACTGTCCCACCGCATCTCCATGACGTCAATAAGATCACAGCCCTGCAGGCATGTGCACATCCCTAACTCCTCTTGTTTATTCCTCATGCTGCAGGTTTTAGAGTCAGAAGCATTTAATCCCAATCCCTGATGAAGCCAATGTCCTGGCTGGAGTGGCTGGAATTCCTTCGTGCTGCTCTTCAGGTGTTTTCCTGCTGACCTGCAATCCCTCTCCGTTCTCCAAGCATCTATTGCTGACCCTGACACCAAACTGGTGGGAGTGGGATGGACTGGGATTCCCTTCCCCTGGGAACTTTATTTTCCCACAACAGCTGTTGGAAGCTTCGAGCCACTTGTTTAAAGCCTCGGTTAGAACAAAAGGTTTCTTTGTTGTTGTAAAAGCAGATTCATTTGCAGGGCTCTCCCGGCCAAATGTGCTTCCCAAGCAGAGCCATAGATGGCACTACGCGGTATTTACAGAGTTGTTTCCCTGAGTAAATCCTCTTATTTTAGCAGAAAGCAAGAGAATTTCATTTCCTTGTAGTTACAACGCGCTCAGAATGAGAACTCCTAAATCAATGGAGAAAGCACGAAAAGCCTCCTTGCCTGAGCACTGGCAGACAGAGCTTGAATTGCAAAATCCCTCTGTGTTGTGTAGGATTGTCTATCCCCTTTCACAGGGATGATACCTGGAGAGTTGAGCAAGAAAACAATTTTCCATACTGGGAAAAAATGTTAAAGACACTTCAAGTGACTGTCACAAAAGGCTGAAATAAGCTCAGTGATTCTGGGTTCACTTTCACAAACCTGCAGTTAAACATGTAAATATAAATCTGACTCAAGCCAGTGAAAATACTTTGATTTCAATATATATTTCCACACTGCTATTGCTTTAACATCACTAGGTTAACTTTAAGTGTTCAAAATAATACTTTAGTAGAAATGTTTGGGATTTTTTTCCCTTCTTTTCTCCTTCTTATGATAAAGCACTTATTTTCCATACACTGAAGTCTAATTTCAATGAACTGACACTTCTAGCCCAAAGACAGAACTACGAACCATATTAAAGGAGTATGCAACTGGTAGCAAGTTGGTTTTTTTTTTTCCCTGATGGATACTTTGTGTATCAAAGGGACTTTATTAATCAAAGCTTTGTTTTAATTGAAGCATTTTAATAACTGAAGTGCTGGGTTTGCATCAGATCTCCGGATGATTTTGCCAGAGTTGGGGCAAACTCACATCTTCACCCTTGCAGAAGAAGCAATGACTCTTACACCTCCAGTTAAATAAAAGCACTTTGAAATGGAGGGAAAAAAAAAAAAAAAGAAAAAAAAAAAGTCTTCCCCAGGAACATTCCTTCCTTCCACATTTAAAATTCCACCCAGCAATGAGCCCACTAAAAGGTGGCATCTCCAACAGGAATTTATAAATAATTCCAGCCAGGGTAGGTCACTGTGTTGGGTTTCCCTGGCAAGGTTTTGGTAGTGGGGGAGAACTACAGGAGTGCTTCTATGCAAAGCTTCCAGAAGCTTCTCCCATGTCCAGTGGAGTCAGTGGCAACCAGTGAACTCACAACTGGCCAAGGCCAAGACCATCAGCATCAGTGGAAGCACCTCTGGGATTTAAGATTTAAGAAGGGAGAGGGCGGGGAAGATGTGTCTAACACAACCTGAGAGAGGAGTGAGAACATGGGAGAGAAACAGCCCTGCAAACACCCAGGTCAGTGAAGAAGGAGACAGAGGAGCTGCAGGAGCAGAGATGGCCCTGGTGCAGCCCATGGTGGGACAGCCCATGGTGGGACAGCCCATGGTGGGACAGCCCATGGTGGGACAGCTGTGCCACTGCAGCCCAGGAATGCCATGGGTGGAGCAGAGAAAAATCAGGAGTGAAGGTGAACCTGGGAAAGAGGGAGGGCTGAGGGGAAGCTCCTTTAAGAAGATCTGTATTTATTTCTCATTCCCCTACTCCAATTTAATTGGTAATAAATTAATTTCTCCAAGTGGAGTGTGTTTTGCCTGTGACAGTAACTGGTGGGGGATCTCTCCCTGCCCTTATCTTGACCCATGAGAATCCCCTTGTGTTTTCTCTCCCCTGTCCAGCTGCGGGGAATGAAAGAGTGCCTTGGATGGGCACCTGCCATGCAGGCAAGGGCAACCCACCACAGTAATTTTGTTGCCCCCATGATCTCAACACGCAGGGGTTGCACTTCAGTTGATTTATTTATACACAAGAATCCAAGTCAGCTTTACAGTGCAAAAAAAAACCGCAAAACAAAACTCCAAAATGTCACACATTGGGTAGTTTATAACCTTTTTTTTTTTTTTTGATTTAAACATTTCAAATCATCTCCCAACTCTAATTCTCAGAAGACCAAGTGCTTCCAGGCTCCCACAGAAACCAATGGAGTTGGTGAGTGCCCAGCACTTTTCAGGATGTGTTCCTTTGATGCTTGCAAAATCTACGGTCTTCCAATAGCTGGATTTGACCCAAGCAACCTGAAATCAAAAGCTGATCCTGTAATTGTGTAGATCATTTGTCACAAGCATCTGTAAAACAAGGTTTATCCCATAATATAGACCTTATTGAACCTGCTTTGGAAGCCCTTCATTGGAGGGTGGGATCAATCCTGAGTAAGGGAAGAAAAAAAAATGAAGATTACATAAACCATTTGCCCAAACTCAGCCTCCTAATCTTTGTGTTTGTGGTGGGGGTTTTTTGATGGGTTTTTTAACCTTTGTGTTTGTGGTGCAGGTTTTTGGTGGGTTGGTTTGTTTGTTTGTTTTATTTTGTTTTGATTTTTATTTTGTTTTGGGGGCTTTGTGGCTTTTTGTTTTGTTTTGTTTCTGGTTTTTGGGTTGTTTTTTTGTATGTTTGTTTGAGTTTTTTGGTTTTTTTTTTTCTGTTTGAGTGTTTTGGTTGTTTTCATAGAATCATAAAATCAACTGAGTTGGAAGAGACCTCCGAGATCATCAAGTCCAACCCTTGATCCAACACCACTGTGAATACTAGATCATGGCACTGAGTGCCACATCCATCTCAAATTAAAAAACTCCAGAGATGGTGAATTTTTTGTTTTGTTTCGAATTAATTTTTTGTTTTGTTTGGGTTTTTTGTTGTTGTTGTTGTGTTGTTTTGGTTTTTTTGTTTTTCTTTTTTCCCACCCCTGGATGTAATTATAATCGACGCTGGGACACGTCTGTTTGTGATAATGGAGGACTCATTTATCAGCTGGCTTATCACTGTCTCCTGCCATAAATCCCTGAGAGCGGCTGGGACGAGCCTGGCTGTGGAGCCCTGTGGGACCTGCACACGACTCATCCTTCGCTGCTCCACGTGTTCACAAATGCTCTGCAAAGGCTCCCAGCCAGTCTCAGAGGTTCTGCAGCTGCAACGACCTGTGCCCTGGGCTCCTTCCAAAGCAGTGTGGGCAGTGGGTGAGGGAGGGCATTCTGCCCCTCTGCTCTGCTCTGCTCTGGTGACATCCCACCTGGAGAGCTGCATCCAGCTCTGGGATCCCAACACAGGAGGGACATCAACTTGTTGGAGCGAGACAAGAGAAGGCCACTTGTGGCAGTGAACAAACAGTATCAGAAATGGAAAAAGTCTTGTGAGAAATGGGCTGGTGAAGAAGGAAGAAAAGCTAACCTGAATACCTTAAAAACTGAAGCTGTCTCTATTGTATAAGATGGAGTTTCTGTGTTTTTTTCCCTGAGTCACTGTGTCTTCTTCCCAAAATCCCTTGAGAGGACCCTTATCTCCCTAGCTAGGTCTGAAAGAATGGATCCTTGAAGTGTGTTTAAAGTTTCCTATTGGCCCTTAGTTAACCCTTTCCTATTGGTTGTTATTCCTAGTTTTCTATTGGATGGGTCTGAAAGAATGGATCCTTGAAATGTGTTTAAAGTCTCCTATTGGCCCTTAGTTAACCCTTTCCTATTGGTTGTTATTCCTCATTTTCTATTGGCTCTTTTACGATCCATCAGGAAGGTATAAATACCTCTGCCCATGCAATAAACTCTCTCTCTGCTCCCTCTCTGGTGGTCTCTGTGGGTCTCTCTGTGGGGCACCCCGGGGGCTCCTTGGGGGGGACTGCAGGGGAAGGGCAACTCCCTGCAATGTAAAGGAGGGACAGCCCCCCGTTATCAGGGTGTGAACCCCCATAAATCAACCGTCATAGCCACGAAGTTGGTCACAGGACTGGAGCCTCTCTGCTATGGAGACAGGATGAGAAAGTTGGGACTGTTCAGCCTGGAGAAGAGAAAGATCCAGAAGGAGACTTGAGAACCCCTTCCAGGGCCTAAAGGGGGTCCAAGAGAGCTGGAGAGGGACTTGGGACAAGGGCAAAGAGTGGTGGGACAAGGGCAAAGAGTGTTAAGACAAGGGAAGTGGTCTTAAGATGAAGGAGGGTAGGCTTAGATTAGATATTAGGAAGAAATTCTTTACTGTAAGGGTGTTGAGGCACTGAAACAGGTTTCCCAGAGAGGCTGTGGACTCCTCCATCCCAGAAAGTGTTCAAGGCCACGTGTGGATGGGACTTGGAGCAACCCGGTCTAGTGGAAACTGTCCCTGCCCATGACAGGACATTGGAAAGAGATGAACATTAAGGTCCTTTCCAACCCAAAGCATTCTGTGATTCTATTATTCTACAATTTTATGATCTGTGCTGCATGAGTCCTTCTCTGTTTTCTCTCTATTATTAAACCAAAAGATTTAAGATCACTCCCTTCAACCAGACTTCAGCAATTGGTTTGTTGGTGATGCTCTTCTAAGGAAGACTTCTCTCCCTTCTCACAGCTGTTCCCTTTAATTCGAAAATAAGTCACTTTAGACAGAAAGAGCATGTTTTTCTCCCTCTGAGTGTTGAACAAAACATCCTGATGTGCATAAAGCCTGTTTCAATTACGAGGAACTTTCTTCTGTCCTGTTAAACCTCTGTGAAATCCATATGTACTCGAGGACAGAACAAGAGAACAAAATTAAATGTTTAAATAAGCTTAAGAGACACAGTCAAGTCATGTTAATCTCAAAACATGCAAGCAATGCGATGGTTGTATGGGATTTTCCCTTTGTTTATGTTTTTTTTTCTTTTTCTTTTTTTTTTTTTTTTTTTTTTTGATGGCCCTCCAGTTTTATAGAAATGAAGGTTATTGGTGGAGTTTGAGTGAAACCAAATCCATTATTTTCATCATGAACTTTAATGGAAAGCGAGACCATTTACATTCAAGTACGTTTTCCAACGTACCCAGGGAGGACACAAACTCTAGAAACCCCTTCCCCTTCTGGTTAGAGAAGATTTGGGTTTAGACTCAGCCTTTGGAGGCTGCTGGAAAATTTGGAAGGCAATCCAAGAGGTGCAACAGAACTCTTGTACTGTTGATGTGGGAAAAAGCTGTTTATCTGCTTTGGAAAACATGGTTCTGAGATGAAGGCAGTGACAACAATCATGGTCCAGAAGTGTGGGGATGGAAGAGTTGACCCTGGAGACATTTCCAGCTGTATTCCCAGTCCTGCCTCCCCTTGATCAGACCTGGCAGCACAACCTAGAAGCCCATGTGCTGATTGCCTCTGCCTTTTGCCTCTTCATAAATTCCTTTCTACATTTCCATTGGAGAAGTCCTTTCTATTCAGAGGCTCATTTAGAAGATAATGAACCATATTCATTTGCTTGTTTGTTTATTTTCTTTCTAATAATAGTGCTTTTACATCAAAACCCACATTTGCAGTCAGATACTGCTGGTGTCCTTCCTGCTCTTCCCATTCCTCACCAGACAAAAGTCTCAGGATTACAAAGTGCCTGTGGGTGGGGACCAGATCCACAGGTGTAAGTCTGGGATCAACAGAACAACGCGAAGCCCATCCTGAGGTATCCATTTGTTCTGGAGACATGAGAAAGCAGAGGAGACTTCACTTGAATTTGTTTATTTGGAGCAGTGGGTGAGAAATATGCCCCATATCAAGGGACACCGAAATTTTTCACATACGTTTGGCAGGCACAGCCTTAGTTTTCTGCACTTCCTGCTGTGTAGGCACATGGGAACACTTGTTTCTGGATGTTTTGTCCTAAAAAAACCACACCCGTTTTAATTCAGCTCCTACAGATTTGATGATCTTATAGATCTTTTTCAATCTTAATAATTCTAGCGGTCTATGACTTTATCACCGACTCCAGAGAAAGCCCAGGACCTTGTAAATGTTTGGTGAGATGGGAATAGGCATCTCCAGGGATGTTCAAACTCCCCAAATCAGCAACTTCACACGAGTGTAGGAGTGGCTTGAAATAATTGGAAGAGACTCAGAACATCCTACTCAATACAGCTGCACATTCCTTCCCTGAATCCACTTTTTTCCCTTAGCCTGCTGGTTTACTTCAAGTTGGATGGAAAACATGGAAGTCACCGTGTCTTCCCTTGTGTCACTAAAACATTTAGTCTAATAGCACAGCTATGATGCTTTCACATGTGCGATGGTGTCAAAACCAGTTAATGGTGTCCAAACCAGTTAATGGCGTCAAAAACTGCACATTGTAAAGGTTGTGGGGCAGGGACCCTCCTTCTGTGTTGGGAAATTTCTTGCAGAAAATGGACATGTGAGCAACCCTAGAACTTTAGATGCAGTCATGCTGCGAGGCCTTTAAGACTGCAGTGAGAAGCTACTTTTAAGAAGCCTCTGTGGACATCAACAGGGAGAAGAATGCAAACTTAGAGAAGCTGCAGCAGAAGATTGAAAAACAACTGCCATGGAGAGAGATCATGAGAACTTTATTTTACACCAATAGAGTTGTGTGTTATTGGCATTAACCACTCACAGGGTGGTTTGCAGTGTGTGTGCAGTGTGTGAGCTATCTGAGCTATTTAAGGCGTGTTTTCGCAACAATAAACAGCATTATCTTGATCATGTTGGTCAGTTCGTGGTGTCCATGAGTATCCCTCGGGTTACTTCTGCTCTGCCTTCCTTGAAGCTCTGCTGAAGGAAGGCTTAACAGGACAGAAATTCACAGAATACTTCACAATTTAAACAATTTTAAGAATGCGTAAGTTATTTTCTGGCTTTCCAGCATTCCCCCAGAAGGGCTCAGAGCCTGTGCAATGCTGGTCACGACTGAGAGGCTGATAAAGACAGAAGAGCAGGGGCCTATGTCTTCAAAGCAGATATATGTTTGTTCCACCCATTTCCAGCATAAACCTAATCAGCTTCACAGCTAGAAAATAAACCCTAGAGCAATCACAACTGGCAAAGAAATGGTCTCACATTTCATATGAGCATGACCTTATTTTGGGGCAAACATGCTCATATTAACATATAAGCTCTACACAGCTGATAAATAGGTTATGGTGGATGCACCTTCCTCCTTTTCCACAGATGTCACTCCATTGCCACAGGTTTAGACAAATCCATGCGGAACAAATTCCCCAATGCATGCTTAAAAGAGTGTCCACATGCGACTTCCAGCACAGAAAGGAGAAATCTTGGGTTCTACTTGCAAAGGACTGACTTTTAGAAGGAAGGGCTGGTCACTAAACCGGATGAGAACCCAAATCAGCCTGAGCTTATCAGAAATTTAAGCACAACAAGAGGTCACAGAACTGCATTTCGGTTTGTGTTGGGTTTTTCAGAAATTTCCAAGGGAATTTGGAACAATAGAATTTATACTACTCTTCAGTGTCTGTCTTCATCAGAATAACACATAACTGAGAAGATGAATCTTTCTTACTTGTTGAGTCAGATACTTTGAGGCTAAATATAACTGTGAAACACATGCTGAGTGTTGGGTACCCAGTGGAAATGTCTCCAGTGCAGAAAAAAAGCCCAAAAAAACAGGGGAAATTGTCAAACTAGTTAGTGACAAGCTGGTTTAGATACAGACCCTGGCTGGGCCACAGCTGATTCCCTGTCCCAGACTGAGAGAGCCAGAAGGACTCAGCACAGGGATGGACGGTTGGAAAAGTCCCTGTGAAAATGTGACCCTCTACCAAAAATTTTATGGATGAGGTGATGACTTCATAATTAGCTCATGTAAAAAGGACTAAGGCTCTGGTGACAGTCTGTCTTCTGCTCCTAACCATCTCTAGCTGCTTGTTCAGAGAAAAGAAAGACAAAAATAGAAAGAGAAAAAAACCCCAAAACCAAAACAAAACAACAACAAAAAAAGAACAAAAAAACCAACAGAAAAAGCCACATAGACTAATCCAGTTACATCTCCTGCCCACGGAGAAGGAGGAAAGAGGGATTATTCCTCCTCTTAGACTCCCTTGTTATTCTCACTTGGGGGAAGCTTGCAGAGATGCTGTGATGGGACCTGTTTTTCAGTTCAGGTGCTGTTGTTTGCCAGGCAGGACATCCCAGACAAATGAAGTTGCAGAAGGTGCTGCCACAGCCCTGCAGGCACCATTCCAGAAGGAGCATGTTCAGCCGACCAGAGCCTCCTGCTTCAAACCCAACCCCGGGCTCCATCTAACAGGACCTCGTCTATTTCCAGCATAGGTTGCAACAAAGTCAGTTCTGGATATTATTCTTCCCAAAAGTCAGAATTAAAAGGTATTTTCTATTTGTGCATTACCAGCCTGGAAAGTCAAATATGTCCTGGGTGGCATCCAAAGCAGTGTGGGCAGCAGGTGATGGGTGGACTCTGTCCCTCTGCTCTGCTCTGGTGAGACCCCACCTGCAGTTCTGCATCCAGCTTTGGGGTCCTCAGCACAGGAAGGACGTGGAGTTGTTGGAGTGAGTCCAGAGAAGGCACCAAGATAATAAGAGGGATGGAGCAACTCTGCTGTGAGGAAAGGCTGAGAGAATTGGGGCAGTTCCTCCTGGAAGAGACTGAGGGAAGACCTCATTGCAGTGACAACTTCCTTGTGAGGGAAAGGGGAGGTTCAGGCACTGATATCTTCTCTCTTGGGATCAGTGACAGATCCGGAGGGAAAGGCATGAAAATGAGTCAGGGGAGGGTTATTTTGGATAGCAGAAAAAGGTTCTTCACCCAGAGGGTGGCTGGGCACTGGAACAGGCTCCCCAGGGCAATGGTCATGGCCCCAAACCCTCCAGAGCTCAACAAGCATTTGGACAACACTCTCAGGAACACAGAGAGATTCTTGGGGCTGTCCTGTGCAGAGCCAGGACTTGGACTCCAATGATCTTTGTGGACCTGTTCCAGCTCAAGATATTTTATAATTCTATGATTTTATGAACGGATCATGATGCAATAGAAGATCAAAAAATGATTTTTTACCAATGCAAGATTTATAATCTCATTGGGCAATGCCTATGTGGATGAATAGGACACAGACTCATAGGACAATGCCTGTTTGCCCAAAATAGTGGATGAAACCCTTCCAGCACCAGGACCATCTCTGTCCAATGCATATTAACCATGGCCTTGTTGCAGCCCAGTAGTAATTGTGCCTGGAAATTCAATGCAGAGCATCAAGTCAGGTGGCTGGGGCTTTGATCCCTCAGCCAGGGCAAGGTCAGCACCTGCTGCTCCTCTCTTGGTTGGCAGGACAGTTTCCCTTTGGCTTCCCTGGAAGAGCAGCATCTCATGGTCTCTGCTGCAGATTTGGGGACAGCAGTGCCATCGGAGACCAGGGCAGTGCTGAACACTCCATGGTCAACCACTGGCAAGTCTGAGAGGGGCAGAGAGGTGTTTAGGTGGGAGCAGTGAGTGAACCCTGATATTCACCCAGAGCAGAGATTTTAGAAGGGTTTTGCTGAGGAAGGCACTGAGTTGGGGTTTCACTCCTTGTCACCCACTGATCCCAACCTGCTTGGACCTCACAGGGTCACAGGATGGTTTGGGCTGGGAGGAACCTTAAAAATCATTGAGTTCCAACCCCCTTGTCATAGGCAGGGACACCTTCCACTAGACCAGAGTGCTCAGAGCACCTTCAAACCTGGCCTTGAACACTTCCAGGGATGAGGCAGCCGCAGTTTCTCTGGGAAAAATTCTCTATCCCACTATTATGATTATTAATATTATTACTGCTCTATTGTTATTTCCATCATGTTTATTACTTATTCTCATTTATATCAAACTGTTATCTGGAGATCTAGAGCAATTTCTGGACCCCTCTAGGCACTGATTGTGCTGAGCTATTTCCTCAATGGAGATATGGGAATAACTGGTTTTTTTATTTTTTGCTGCCAATTCCACAAGGTAAGCAAATAAATGAATAAATTGGAGGCAGATCTGCAATGAGGCTAAGAAAAGCAAAAGAAAATCAGCTAACTGAAAATGGAAAACAAACAAACAGGAGAACAAGGCCGGCACATCCAAGTTTAAATGAATGTTGTCTTCCACCCACAATGAATTTCTTCATGTTGTTTTCAAGTTTTATAATGTGTTTTCCTCAGCACAGCTGAAAAAATTATCTAAATGGAACATCAATTCAAATTAAAAGAAAATAAAAATAAAAGGGAAGTGTCTATTTTTAGGAGAAGAACAAAGTGAAATATTTTGGTTTTGTTTTTCTGCAGATGGGAAAGGAAAATCAACTCCCTTGCCAATAATTCACATGGAGTTTCTATCAGTTTAGAATCTACCTTTTTCCAACAAAATTCCTTTATACAGAATTTTTTGACTGGCTTATAGCAAGTTGCAAAATAAGCAGCTCTGTCTGAGGAGCTGGAAATGCAGAGCTGCACTTGAGAGTAGCAGTCCCCTTATCTTGGTCATGATCCTAATTTGTAAGTTACTGGTGGAGAAAGATGGCATGAAAGAAAGAAGTCTCTTAATTTGAAATTGTCTAAAATCAGAGAAAAGTAACTTCTAGTGGGGTGAAAAAAAATCATTCATTCATAAATTCAGGGCTATGTTTCCCATTTTAAAAAATACTGCTTGTTTGTGCAGTTGTCAGTCACACTGTACCTTTAGGGGTGTGCCTTACTCCGGTGTGTAGCCATGAACCCTGCAGCGTTCTTTAATAATGTATATTAATAATTAAATATTCAATGATCTCTTAACAGAGGAGTCATTGTCTGAAGTAGGAAATTAATCCCGTCAGAAACTCTACTTTTAAACTTCCTGTGAAAGGGTGTTGATATTCCCAACCCAAACATCTGTTGCGTGAGGGGCACTGGAGGATCAGAAACTTTCCTGTAGTCCCCCAAGTGGTAACACGTGACAAGGAGAGAAAGCTTTGATTTTCCTTATGTATAAGGCAATGCAGGTACAAAGTTGTGAACAAATTACAAAGCGTGGAATTCTTTACTGAACTTTGAGTATCCCAAAATCCAGATATCTCATGAAATCATCTCACCGAGGGCCCCTCCCCAGTCAATGGAAAGAATCACAAAATCATAAGACCATAGAATGGCTTGGGCTAGAAGGGACCATAAAGATCAGCTCATTCCAACCCACTGTCATGGGCAGGAGCACCTTCCACTAGACCAGGTTGTTCCAAGCCCTGTCCATCCTGACCTTGGACACTTCCAGGGACGGGGCAGCCACAGCTTCTCTTGGCAATCTGTGAGGGCTTCATTACCCTCATAGTCAAGAATTTCTTTCTAATATAAGATATAAAACTCTCCTCCTTTGGTTTAAAACCATTCCTCCTTGTCCTATAACTTTCTGCCTGTGTAAAACCTCACACTCCCTCTATTTTATCAGTGCCCTTTATGTACTGGAAGGTCACAGTGAGGTGCTCTCAGAGCCTTTTCTTCTCCATGCTGAGAAGAGAGTTGATCTCTCTTGGAGGGTGATTTTCTCTCAGAGCCTTTTCTTCTCCATGCTGAGAAGAGAGTTGATCTCTCTTGGAGGGTGATTTTCCCACCTACCCTGATGGTCTGGCTTGAATCACCACCAAGAAGAGCTGATCTCTCTGTTGATCTCAAAACAGAGGAGACCAAGCCCCTGCCTGTAGCCAGAGTCATGTCAGGCAGGTGAGACGGATCCTGTGCCTCCCTTTATGTTGTGTTTCTTGTTTCTGCACAGTCCTGCTTTGGGTTTATGTCTTCCTGTAAGTGCCAAGCAAAGACACCTGAACAGGCAGCATCTCCTGCAGTGGATCTTTTCCTACCTGGGTATCACTTTGCTGATAAAACAAAGGTTCGGTCCCATCACAAGTCCAAACCCCTCCCATTTTCTACCAAGCAAAGGACAGATGAGCAATGTTCCCATATTTTGAGGGCTGCCTTGACTTTCCATGACTTTTGCAAAGTGAGTCAGCAGAGCTGGTCGCAGGCACAGCTGGGGACATTATCCATGGCACAGTAGGGCACCTGTTCACACCTGGAAGGTTGACCTGTGAGGAGCAATCTTGACTTGAAGGCAAAGCTCACCTTCTCACACAGCATGAACAGAACCCTTCTCTTGTAACACCCTTTCTAGGGTTTTGGGGAGGGAAACAAAAAAGAAGCCTGAGTCTGAAAGTGTGGAAAGAGAACAGCTGTACAGTGGATTGGTCAGTTGAGGGTTTCATCGGTGGACATTTATGATAAGGGGTACCCAGGGGTCAACCTGTGAGAGGAGATGAGGGACATGAGATAACCTGGCTCCCTTAAGGGCAGTCAGCCTTGGAAAACTGCCAGGGCTTGTCAAGGGGCTAAGAAAAGGAAAACAATTCACACTGATGTCCTACAAAATGGTGTTTGTGCTACACCTGCCTGAACTTGTGTCCTCCTGAGAGGTGTTTAGCTTCCTTCCTCATTTGCTGCTTGCTTTGTGGCCTTATCTAATAGTCCACAAATGTGGATTCCTGCTCTGATCTTCCTGCTGGACCTTCCCAGCTTCAGCTGAGCCCAGGGAGGAAGGTTAGGTGAAGCTGGCCTACTGAAAGGTGACGAAGACTGAAGACAACATCTCAGGATACTTTGTGTTTTGACTGTAGAAACCAGCTTTCCAGCACATGTCAAGTCCTCTGTGGTTTAGGTGCTGTATAAATATTTAATTTAAAAGTCTCAGCACAAACTCCAAAAGATCACCCAGTCTTCTGTCAAGGCGCGGTAGGGAACCAGCTCAAATTGTGAGAGCAGCAAACTAAAACCCTCATCTCCTTGCTGATGCCTTTCCCATGAAACACTTGAAAATCTTTCTCGCTCTCAGGCATCTTCAGGAGTCCAAGAAAACAGGGACAAAAAAATGCTGGGGCTGCCTGCAAATCATACTGCCATCATTGCTGCCTCAAATCTTTTGCTGCCAAGAGTTCAAATTACTCCAAACAATAAATAAGCACAAAAATTTCACTGGTGTTAGCAGGTGATAGGCCCAGAGAAGGGGATCAAGCTCTTCCAAGTGCTAATTGAAACTCGACAGGATACTGCTGCTATCACAGCAGCTCTGCTATCGATTTTCCAACAGGAACGCTTGTCTCCCCCGCGAGGCTCTTGTAGAGATAATAAGGCTGCTTAAAAATAAAAATAAAATTAAAAAAACCTCCCAAAAATAAAAAACAATAATTGCCTCTCCCAGCCCTCATTTTGTTTCAGGTTCCAAATCCAATCTCACATCTCCCTGATAGCTCATAATTTAACGGTCATTTATGTACAGTTTAAGGTCCATTGTCAGCGACATCGGAGTGAATGAGCCAATTAGATTAGCTGGGTCCTGCATTCATGTAAAACAAATATGTATCAAAGCAATTAAATGTGCACTTTAATCGCTCCAGAGCTATGGAGGAGACAGTTGCCTGAAGGTCCCAGCTTTTTTTTGTGCCTCCTGTTTCTCAGCTCCTGACATCGACACAGTGAGACCTGCGTGGTTTTGGAAGTGCTTGTTTAGCAGGGCGAGATACACGAGTGAATTATTTGCCTCAGCATTTCCCAGGTGGGGAGGCTGAAGCCCTGAGGGGAGAGAGGTCCTCGCAAGACGGTGAAGGCATCAGCAAAATTGGGAGTATTTTTAATTTCCCCTCGTCGCCCATCTGCTGCTGCCCCACAAGGTTTGGTTTTCCCTCCCAGCCTTCTCCCACACAGCTGATTTACTGTTGCTTAGCATTGCTGAAGGCTGGCATGTTCTTACACTGACAGGCAAGGCATGGGAGGCTACGAAACATCTGAATTTCCAATCAGCATTTGCAGCTCTGAGAAACGAGGGGGTGATCTCATCCGCCCTCGGGGAGAGACCCTGAAGGGAGATGAGTCCTGCAGAGGGGGCCTGTTGCTTCTTGCTGACACAGAGGTGATCCAGATAGATTGGTGTCCTTCCATCATACCCCAAGGAGACCACCACTCTCTTCCTGAGCAAACCCAGGGCCATCTCTCTCTCCTCCTGTGGGACCAGTAGACAGTTCTACCTTACTTGGCACTGATTATTTATGCAGTTTCCTCCATTATTTATGAATTTTCCATGTAATCACTCTTGGTTTAATGCTTTCCCTGCTGTACTCTGATCATTTATTTCCATTCTCGTCACCTGACCAAAGGAATTGATGCAGGTCAACACTATAACATCTTTTATCATATGAGTTCAGGTTGGAAAGGACCTCAAAGATCAACTAGTTCCAACTCCCCTGCCATGGGCAGGGACACCTTCCACTAGCCCAGGTGACTCCAAGCCCCGTCCAACCTGGTCTTGAACACTTCCAGGGATGGGACAGCCACAGTTTCTCTGGGCAAATTGTTCCAGTGCCTCAAGGGCAGGAAATTGCCCTGCCTGCCTGCTGTTGTCTTATCTCCTAATTAAAAGGGCACCCAATCAGAGGGTTTCTTACTCGAATGTTTTAATCATCTTTTTGTTGTTCCAGTATTGACAACCCTCAGCTCATTTTGGTCTTCCTGTCACTCACATCTGGACTAATCCCAAAGCTTCCCAGGAGCTCACAGCCTTGCAGAGTTGCTTTGGAAAATTGCAACCAAAAGGGTTTCCCGAACACCTGCAAAACTCCAGCTCCAGGTATGTCTTCATGTTAATTGCTAAAAACTCTTTCTTGGCTCTCTACAGTCGGCTTAGACATGATGGAAGATTTTAAAAACACCTTGAAAAGTTGCACTCTTCCTTCCTAGGGGGAAGCATCCCTGAAGGGTTGCCTCTGCAGGTTGGTTTATATCAGAGCACAAACGTATTCAACAAAGAGCATCCACTTTTCTTGTGAGAACATCTCGTAGGATGGTGTGAAAGAGCCTCAAGTTGCACCAGGGGAGGTTTAGATTGGATATGACGAAAAATTTATTCGACAAAAGGGTTGTCAGTCATCAGAACAGGCTGCCCCGGGAAGTGGTGGAGTCACCATCCCTCGAGGTGACAAAAAGACATGTAAATGTGGTGCTTGGGGACTTGGTTTAGTGGTGAGTTTGACAGTGCTGTGTTAATGGTTGGACTTGACGATCTGAGAGGTCTTTACAACTCAAATGATTCAATGATTCTGTAGCATCACTTGTGTTGTGCAGTAGCTACAACTGGCTATTCTTCTGCATAGATGAGGAAGATGATGTCACATGGTCTTTGGGGAGCATCAGCATTCAGAACATGCACCAGCTGCACTGCAAAGCTGGTACCTCGAATTCAGATGATGGTGTGATGGGTCATTGTACTGTAGGAGTCACCTGACCTGTGGTTTCTCCTTAAGTGTCTCATCGCAGCTGGATTTTCAGAGGCAGGCTGAAACTTCCAGAGGATGATTTGTTGGATGTTGTAGACACTTCCCTTGTTGCAAAATAAGTCTTCATGCTCAGGTGGTTCAATGGTGACACAACAAGCCCGTGCTCAGCCACAGAGCAGAGCTGAGAAGGAAGATCTCAAATCCTTGGGTACTTAAATGGTGCCATTTAAAGAACAAGGACAGACAAACAAGAGAGCAAGAGCCTTTGGAGAAATAACAAAATTGTACCTTCTTTTTTGAGGGTCTGTACAAAGGAAGGACACTGGGACATGTGTTATTGGTGGTCTTCTTCTGTTCAGTCCCAGAAAATATTTTTTTCCATCCCTGTCTGTCTGTGTCTGTGTATTTGCAGTTAAGAATTCTGCAGCCAGATCATCTTAGACACATCTCTGTTCTTCAGCTCTAATTCCTCTCCTCTGAAGCTGTTTTTTACTGATGACATCTGCCCGGGATGTTAAACCCAGAGGTACCAAATCAAACCATCTTTCCCAGCAAAATCCAGGCAACAAGCAGCTTTTTTTTTTGCAAGCCTTGCAAACCAAGTCCAAGTGACTGATTTTGGAACAGCCTTATGTCAAACACCGTCCTGTTTGTACGAGGCTTTTAAGGAGCTGTCAACTTTCTTCTTTCTCTTTTACACTGTCTTTCCAACGCTGTCAGTTCAGCTGAGCCTGGGAGCACAGAAATGCCAGGTAGCAGCAGGAGCAATTGTGCCACTGCGAATGCAAATCTTGTAGGGCTCTCACCGCTGCACCAAGAAGAAGAAGCTGACTATGACACCACCAGATCTGAGCTGGGGAGAAATGTTTATAGAAACGTAAAAATTATACTATGAAGAGAATCAGAGAGTTGGGCTTGTTCAGCCTGGAGAAGACAAGGCTCTGGGAAGACCTTAAAACCCCTTCCAGTGGCTAAAGGGTGTCCAAGAGAGGTGGAGAGGGACTTTGGACAAGGGAATGGAGCAACAGGACAACGGGGAATGGCTTCAAACTGAAAGAGGACAGGATTAGATGGGGTATTAGGATGAAATTCTTCCCTGTGAGAGTGGTGAGGCCCTGGCACAGGTTGTCCTGAGGAGCTGTGGCTGCCCCATCCTTGGAAGTGTTCCAGGCCAGGTTGGACGGGGCTTGGAGCAACCTGGTCTAGTGGAAGGTGTCCCTGTCCATGGCAGGGTGGTTTGAGCTAGATGGTTTTGAAGGTCCCTTCCAACCCAAACCATTACAGGATTCTATGCGGAATTTGGAGGTGTGACCTCTACTCAGCACTGATGGAACAGTCCTGGGGTACTGTGTCCAGTTCTGGGCTCCTTTGAGTGCCAGACCAAGAGGCAAAGGGCGTAAACCAAAACACGAGAATTTCCATCTGAACTTCAGGAAACACTTTCATTGTGAGGGTGACTTGAGCACTGGCATAAGTTGCCCTGAGAGTTTGTAAAATCGCCATCCTTGGAGACATTCAAAAAAACATTTGACGCTGTTGCGGGCACTTGGCTGTAGGTGACTATGCTCAGATGGGTTGGTAGCTGGGTTGGACCAGATGACCTTCAGGGGTCCCTTCCAACCTCCACCACTCTGTGTGTCACTCGTTCCCGGAGCTGAATTAGTTCAGTGTCCCCTCTGCTACACATACCAAGACAAGCACATCACTCAGTCCCTCCCCAAAGTGATCTTGCTCTGAGGCACTAAGAAATGCAGTGAATGTATTGCTGAGAAGGCTGAATCCTCCCTTTCTCCTTTTCTCCCTCCCTCTCCTAATATAATTTTCTCCTTAATTCCGTTTCCTTCCTTCCTTCCGCCCTGCCCACTTCTTTTCTCTGTCTTTACTCTTCCTCTCTTCTCTCACGCCGTTCTTTGAATTTTTACAGCTGTAGATCAGGACCACAGTTCCATGTTATTCTCCAGTGCCAGCTCGGTGTGCTTGGCGTTAGGAGTGTTACCCCTGGGTTTTTCTTACACGGCAAATCGTGTAACAGGTCGAAATACAGGTCAGCTAAAAACACCTGAAACTTGGCAGGCACTTTATTAACTGTTACTCTCTGGCTTCGAGGTGACTTGGGGATTGGGTAAGTGGGTTAAGGAGTTTTCCCATCAAGGTCAGTGGCAGGAATCTGGTGCAAAGTGGCAATAAACACAAGGTGTTTGCTGGCCTACAGAAGTCAATGAGTTTTGGTTTAAGCTCCTGTTACAGGAATAGGATCATTTAAAAAAGCCTCTAACAACAAGGATGAAGGGGTTTGGGGTCCTTTTCCTTTTCTATTTTTATGCTGTTGACAGGAAAATGTATGAATGAATGCAAACAGGACTGTTTTCTCCAAAGCAGGCTATGGAAAATAAAGGAAAGGATAATGCTGTCCAGATGGGATGGTATTGGTACAGTCCCTAGTGTCATGGGACATGAATGCTGTCCTTCATTTTTGCAAAGTCCTTGGGATTAGGAATGTCCATGAAATGCAAAGCATGTGCCCTACTGTCCCCTGGTTGAGTTTTAATACTGGAAAAGCCTGGCTGGATCCTTTTCCTATTGAAGAAAACATTCCCAGAGTGAGCCCTGAGGCTTTAAAACCATCAGTGTTGAGAGATATTTTTCCAGGCAGAGGTGTGATGGAACAACTTTCAGAGTCCACTGCAACTCAGCTAATCCTGGGTTTCTAAAACTGAGCCACTGGCCAATCCTAAGGCAGGTGGACGCTTCCATTGCATGGCTGATGACCTTATTTACACATTTATCATGGGAGAGGTTTACTCTGAGATGCAGATATAGAGGGACTGTTGACAAGTATTTCCATTACCTGGCTTGCACACAGTTTGTCTGGGATCCACCATTCTAATTTAATCTGTCCATATTTAGGGTTTCCATCAGATGTCCACTGTAGTAATGGAGAGGTAGTCAGCACATTCAGAGAGCACAGGGATGTGATTCATCAAACCTCAGAGAAGCATCTTCTTTAGGACAAACCAAATCTTGTCCTGAATCTCACCAGTGCCACTGACTCAGTCTCCTTTGAGAAGCAAAAGAGCCTGGGCTGAATTGTTCTGTAGTCATTTCCCTTGTGGAAACACACAAATAATGGGACAAATCCCATTCCTAAAGATAAATCAGATGAATACCATCCTGAATGTAGGAGATTAGGTCAACTTTCACTGCCAGGCCACAGAGATGTTACCAGTCTGGTAACCAGATATGCCAAAGTTCTGCTGTAGTTGCAGGTTATTCCTGCTAAAAAGGCAGTAATGTCCCTGACAGTGAGGGAACTGCTGTGGAAAAGATACTGGGAAAGATCTGTGATGGTTTATTGGCCACAGATCTTTTGGACTTCTGGAAGTCAAGCTGTAAGCATAGAAATTAAATTGAAATATGCCCCAGACCTGGCTTGATTCCACACTGGTTTCTGAAGAGAATTGAGAGGTCTGACTTGACCTACAAGGTCCTCAAAATGTTGGATGTCGTGTCCACTGTCGCACCAGGGAGACGAACACGAGTTGAACGCTCATCCAGCTGGAAGAGGGAAGAAGGTTGGTATCAGAGATTCCCTTCTGTGCACAGCATTTGAATGGCCTGGATTATCTTGCATCTGTGGACCTGTCAGACCTGCCTCGAAGCTCAGCAGCTTGACATGGGTTGGCACACCAGCAAGGCGTGGGGCTCTCAGATGAGATGTTTTCTTGCTCCTTTGATTTACTCCAGGGTCACATATGGCTTGACGAGGGGCTGGAGTTTATTTCTGCCTGAGCATCCAAATACATCAACATTAATTGTTATTTTCAGGCCTTGGCTACTTCTTCTTTGGTAGAGAAATATAACTGTAGCAGTGATGAATTCGTAGTTCATGCCCATAAATCGAGACTGTGAACTCAACCCTGGGTTATTATTGTTCATTTAGGGCTGATCCGTTGGAAGGATGGAGAAGGACTCCAGTGCTGCTGCCAGCAATATGTTGATGAGCTCCACTGCCTTGCAGTGATGTTTCCAACCCTTCTTGTAATCTGTCAGGGTGCCTACAAGGAAAAGCATCTGGCTCAAACTCAGTCTAGCAAGACTGAACACATCCTGACTTAAAAAAATTACAAACACACCGAAACTTGAGAAACTCCCTTTGTCACCAGGTGTTTTTTTTAGAAATTTGCTTTGTCACCATGTACCAAGGATTTGTTTGCATCTGTTGTTTACTGCAAACACTAATTCAAAGTCTCACCCCTGGATTTAATGTTGCCTATAAAGGCACGTCATCAAGCTGGTCAATGGCAGACTTCCTTCAGTGAGCAGGAGGAAAAGAAAAGAAAAAGGAACCAATACAAACACGTTGCTATGGAGAAAATGAATAGAATACTCATTGTGCATAACATGACTTAAAAAGCATAGAAATCCTTAAAACAGGGGGAAAATGTGGGGAAAGTTTGGTACAGATTTAGTATTTGAATTAACATCAGACATGGATTATTTTTGTCAAAGGAGATGAAATTCAACCATTTTTTTCTTTTCTATTTCATTTCATTTTACCTTTCTCCTCCTCTCTCTCCCT
>VWZG01009917.1:258782-273318 GCA_013396735.1 Grallaria varia | reverse complement strand
CCTTTTTCTTTTTTTTTTTTTTAGATAAAATAGCAGTCCAAAATTAGCAAGAGTGGGAAAAGTAAACTGGCAGGTATTAATTAGCTGGACAGGTAGCAAAAGTAAAACCTCCACAGCTATGTACTCTGGAAATTTTGGAGGGGAGTAGGAGGTGGAAATTCACATTTAAATATTTAAATAATTTTTTTTCCTTTAATCAGTTTTTGTATTGAGTTAGAGGAAAGAAAGATGGATTTGGCTTGCATCCTTCCCTGATGAATTTCTTGCCTTTATTGACTTGTGACTTTTGCACCCAAACCAACAGCATTTCCTCTATGAACACAGTCAGTGCTCTGACTTGGATGTCCCACTGCCTTACTTCCCCCTGCACGATGCTATTCCTGGGCCTGGATGCCTTTGAAAAACAGGGCTTCATGATATAAGTACAAACATAAAATTAGGTTATTGTTTAACTCCCCTTTCCTTTCACGACATTTAAAGACCATAAACTGGTTTTGCTCATTCATAAACTCAGCAGGATGTATTTTTAAACACTCACAAAAACCTGACCCTCATTCTCTCTCTTTCTCCTTATAAATTCAAAGAATTCAAAAGCCACTCTTATTTTCCTGATGCAAGACTTGGGGTCTGTTGAGGGTCCCAGGCACCACTTCCTTGCCACTGCTGGTGGCAAGTGTTTTCCCACAGATCCACAGCTTGTCAGGTACATTCTTCTCCATGGACTTAGACCAGGTCTACGCAACTGGAACATAAGATATTAGGAAAATTTCTTTACTGTGAGAGCGGTAAGACCTTGGAAGAAGGTGCCAAGAGACCTTGTGGATGCCCCATCCCTGGAAGTGTTCAGAGTCATGTTGGATGAAGTTCTGAGCAACCTGGTCTAGTGGAAGGTGGCCCTGCCCATGGCAGGGGGCTGGAACTAGATGGTCTTTGAAGTTTGTCTCAAAATATTTTGTGATTCTAATTTTCTAATACAGAAGGATTTTCCCAGGACAGTTTCAAAAGCTACAAATCTTCTAGTTTTGCACATTTCTAGCAGGGAAGGGAAAGGTCAGTTTTTTTCCTTATGGAGTCCCATTACTGTACTTGACCTTTTGGGGGAGCAGAAGTCAAGTTTCTATGACCTTTTCAATTCTTATTTTTTTTCTCCTAAGACAGCCAACCAGGAATTCAGATGTCAGGCTCTTCCAGGGGAGAACTAAGAGCAGAAGCTGAATCATGTACTATAAACACACAGACATGACCCTGACTGAGGGCTTTGTACTCTGTGATCAACCACCACGTCATCCACTGTCAGCCCTGAGTTTGAAATTATCAGGGGTTGTGGTTGATCAAAGGCTGGATCGAGCAAGAAACCAAAAAAATATAAGACAACACCACAGAGGGCTGATTGTCTTAAAATTATAACCAGATTATTTTTTAATTTCTCAGGAGACATAATTGTGGAGGTCACCTTCTTTTTTCTCAGCGTGTCAAAACAATTTCCAGGTCTCTCTGTGGAATTGCCACCAAGGTTAATTTAGTGTCATAAGTCTAAATTTCCCAAGTATCTCCTTCTGGAAACAATAAAATATGATAGGAGCAACGAATCAGGCAAAATTAAAACATGCTAAGACTCATTGCTCCTGTCTGTCTCATACTTATTACCTGTAAAATAACTCGGGAGTATTACGGAAAAGAGGAATAAAATTTGACATTATTAATATCGTCAGTCAATCTTCGCCTGTGCTGAGATGCACAGTGCTGGTGTTCCCAAAGACAGGGATGCTCTGCTGCATTAGGAACATGAAGGCAGGTGACTGAACACGTTACAAAAACCCTGTTATGGAGGTTTCCCACTCTGTTACTCACTCGTCAGTGTGTTTCAGAGGAGAGGACAGAGCATGGAGTGTTGATCAGTCAGCTCCAGAAACTCTTCATCAAGAAATACGAGCTCTAAAGGTGGGATATATTTTTCCAGATTTTTAGCAAAATTAGAGAAACCCTCAGAGAAAATCCCCAGCAGGATCCAAGAGTTTATGGAGAAAGAGCCAAAGCCCCGGTTGCCCTTTAGCAGCAACGTGGGAGAAGACGAATTAATTTGCTTCTTTTCCTTATAACATTTCAGACTGACAACATCCCTAACTTCTGTTTTTGCCTTTCATTACACTTTGCTTTCATCTCTTCCCTAGAGGAAGGTCTAATCCCCGGGCCATGTTGCCAAGTCCTTCTCTCGAGATGAAAGATGGGACGAGAAACAACAGATGGGTACAAACCAACAATGTTGCGCGAAGAAGTCATGAGACAATCTGGTGCCACCATGCTCAAGATATTTCTCCTTGCAGTTTTATGCAGGCACTAATTTTCTGTAGACAACTGCTTGGGGAAGGTTTTCAGAGGTAGGTGTACCATAACTCCCACAGCTTGGGAATCTCTGGGCTAGAGGGAAGAGGATATTTTTTCCTCCTTATGTTCCAGAAGTCAGTAAAGTCCTACATCCTACACAGTGTGCATCTCTACTGAGATATTTTTCTCTACCTACCTGCAGTCTCTCTCCGTTCCTCTCCATCCCCAGCACTGACAAGGTTAGTTGGATGTTACACCAATAATATACCCATCACAAATGGTTAATGGTTGCAGGAACCTCCCAGGAGGTCTAAAACAGAAAACAAACCCAAACTGCAATTAGAATAATCGTTAGATTTCACGAAAAACTTTTTCATCCAGACAATAGTCAGTCTAGGGGAAGGTCCCTGAGTAATCTGCTGGGAGAGGGGGCTTTGGTCAGAAACCACAGATCCTTCCCTCTCTCTATCACAGTGTGTTTGGAACTGCAAAATGAACATCAGTGTAATGAAAGAGGACAGCTGCACATGTTCCATGAGCCCGAGGACAATCATCTCTGCATTAAATATTGCTTGCTCCTGCTGCTTGGGCTGAAAATACAGCTTGAAAATCCACTCCGGGTCCACCTGCAGCAGGGGAACAGCAGCACGGGGTTCTGGATGGTATTGGTCTTTCAGTGAGGGCCAGGAACCAGGAGACAAAGAGCCTGGGAAAGATACAGTTCCTCCACCTCCAAAAAATTAGAATGCTTTGCTCAAGGTTGCCATAAACTGCCGTTCACCTTATTTTTGGTCGGGGGACACCTTCTGAGCTTGTGGGTGATGCCGTGGCGTGAGACCTGCTTCTCGTTCAGGATAAAGAATGAACCTATTCGCTGTTACCCTATTCAGTGATATGTGAAATCATACAAGGTGCTTTCTGATGGTTGACTTTCTGCTGAATTGATGCATATTTGCTTTTTTTTTTTTTTTCATTCTTTTTTATGGTTTTGCAAAAGAAAATTGTATACTGCCGAGATGTTTGGTCATAAAATCATAGAATGATTTGGGTTGGAAGGAAACTTCAAGGGCATCTCATTCTAACCCCCTGCCATGGGCAGGGACACCTTCCACTAGCCCAGGTTGCTCCAAGCCATGTCCAACCTGCCCTTGGACACTCCCAGGGATGGGGCAGCCACAGCCTCTCTGGGCAACCTGTGCCAGGGACTCCCCACCCTCCTAGGGGAGACTTTTATCTCATCTAAACCTGTCCTTCTTCATCTTAAAGCCATGCAAAGTCACGTTAATTGTCACCAATCACCTCTTTGTTTTCTGTGTGCCTTAGCATAGTTTCCAGGAGAATTTTCTCCATGATCTTGCCAGGAAAAGAGGTGAGACTGACAAGGCTGTAGTTCCCCAGGTCTTACTTTTTCCCCTTGTAAAAAATGTGGGTTATGTTTCTCCTTTTCTAGTCAGTGGGAATATCACCAGACAAGGTAACTGAAGGTAGATGGCCTATTTCAGATGGTTAATGTTCATGACACAGAGAGATCAACCATCAGAAATTATTTATTCATGGGGGATCTATTTGTCTGCACTTAGCTCTGAGTTAATAATGTGTCCAGCTTAGAATATAGGAACTTTAATGCAAGAATAAATTAATGCTTCATCAAAATACATTTTCAGAAGTGGCCAACAATTACTACATTGGGGAAATGGAGTGCCTTTATTTTCCCCAAACACCCACTTCCAAAATTTTCTCATTCGTTTTCGTATTTTTAGGTTGATGACACATTTCATTCCTGTGAAAAATACAAGGTTTTCCTGCTTGGCCCATTCCCTCTCAGAGATGTGCTGGGAAGGGAAGCACAAATGAGCTTTCTATGCTGGCTCTTTTCCTGCTTTCATAACCCAACACCTTTATGACAGGTGCAAAACCCCAGAGGGTGTCAAGATTAAATTGAAACACTTCCTAAAGCCTTGCAGAGGTGGTTATGTGAGACGAAGCTCTGCCAAGTTTGCCACGCACTGAACTCGATTTTTACCACCAATAACCACTCCTTTTCCTTTCAAAACAGCAACAGAAGTTCAATTTCTTTAATCCAAAGGGTCGTTCACTGAAGACTGCGTGAAAAACTGAAAAGCAAAAGTAATCTAAAAACTTGAAGAGACCCTAAAGGTTAAGCTTTTTGGTGTAGAGCAGAAAATTTTATCCCATTTATAAAGCAGGTGTCAAGTCTTCAGGACTTGAGTTTCTCACTGAAGAGAGGCAGCTCAATAGCAGCAAAGTCTAAAAAGGTCTTTTTTTTGACTGGCAAAGCCAGGCCTTGATACTTGCATAGAATTAGCTCTTTTCTTTGTCAGAAGAACAACACTTTTTCACTGTATGTGAAGCTGTATTAGAGACTTGTACAGGCACTTCCATGCACTTGCAAACTGAGTGTCCTTCTTCCATTTCGGAGTAGCCAGGAGATCACACTCCAGGCTCAAACATATTCCAATGTATTAAAAAGCAGTGGGAAACCTCTACCTTTGCTATCCTGGCCGTTGGTGTGTCAAACCCATTCATTTAGGTAGTCAGCATTTTACCCCAGTGGCTGAAATGGAAGAGCTGCAGGGAGAGGTTCATAATCAGGTGGGAAAACATCCAGATTCCCAGAGCTGAGCAGATCAATCCAATGCCTGACAGCCTAGAGGGACACTCACCTACAGCATCTCATAAAAAAACCCAACCACTTCTCCTTCAGAGCTGCAGTTCCTAAAGAGGTGATGCAGACAGTCATTAGTACTTGAGTCCATGACAATCCTTCCCAGCTGATCCTTAGGGTTGTATAAAGCTTCCAAGTTTGATGGAAAGGACACAGGAAGAAATTGTGCTAGAGGTCAATTAAGCCCAAAATAATTTGGTGATTTCTGTAGGGAGGATAAGGTCAATATTCAAAGTTTTTCTTTCCAGAGACTCCGGGTATCCCATCTAAAGAGTGTAAGGCTCAGTCTCCCTGGACTCCAGGGTAAGTTAAATTAGGCACTGAAATTAAGAGTCTAGCCTTCTGCTTCAGAAACACTGAAGTCCCAACACAGTCAAGAAAAAAGTAGGTCTTGGGGCTGCAAGGACTCCTGTTGCTCCCCTGCCTGCAGGAGATGCTGGCATCACTGAGAAGTGTTTCAGGTAAGCACCTGCAATCACATGGGATGTGTCCGGGCCACCATGACCAGAATCTTGCTGTTGGTTTATGTGATGGTTACCCAGGTCCCATAATGATGGGATAGCAAAAATCAGAGAGGCAGACACAGTTCAGCCTATTCCCCACTGCTCACCTGCACAACACACCAGGACAGCTCAAGGTCACTCATAATTATGAAGTTTTCCTTGGCCACAGGGACACACCAATCCCTCTTGTTTGTGCAAACAGGCATCCTGCTCGCCTTGGGCCTTTTTCTCCATCAAAATATTCAGGAGAAGGCTTTAAGGATTTGGGGAAAGCTTTTCAAGCACAGCTCGCCCTGAGGGAAGTTGCATTGTCAGTAAGATGTGAGGAAAGCTACTGAGCATTTGGTTTTTCTGCCTTTATCATCCATTCCAAACCAGCAACGATCCAAACCTTCCCTGGCTAAGTAACAGCCCAAAGAATGCTGCTGAGGGCTTTCCATCCTGAATTCTGAACACAGAGTGGATTCTGGAGAGCTTCAGGATAGTTCTGAGTCTGTCAAGATGATCACCAGAACCAACAGAAATATTTTAAAGTGCAATTTCAAAGAACAAGTGTCAAAGGAAAGAAGTCAAAGGATAAAATTAAAAACTAATTTATTTTCTCCTCTTGCTTTGTAGCTTTGGAAGGCTACTAGTCAGATTGGAATGTTATTCTCCTAAAATACATCTTTGGGGATAATTGGATAAGAAATTAATGACAGAAGCCAATTTTGGGGGGAAAAACAGAAAACAGGACAGTTTGCATTAACCACTGGAAGAATATCAGGCATTGTCCTCAATGGAGTTGGGGAAGAAGAACCAGCTTTCAGGTTCTAAGTGAAATGTGAATGTGGCACATCAGGAGGACTTTAGCTGATGAAAACTCTTCATAATTAATGCATTTCTTCTGTTCCGTGGAGCACCTTCCTTCAATCCAGCTGTTCCTCCATTAGACCAAATGGTGGTGGATGTCCCTGTGGATCAGCTACATCAGGCACATGAATATGTAATTATCCTTCTCTGTGGGCACCAGGGAAGTGTCCAGGTAAGTGTGGCATTTGGTTGCTAAGAGGATGATGTGTTATCTAGGTCAAGCTAAAACAATCAAACAAAGAAAGACTTCCAGAATCAAAATAAGAATGTGTTTGGGTCATCAGCTCTTTGGAGGATGTATTTCTGTTGGCTTACCTTACTCAGCCCACTGTTGGGAAAGAAGAGTGAAAGAGCAATAAGCACATTTAAAGTTGTTCTCAGAAGTGTTCCAGACAGAGACACTTATTAGGGGATTATGAGAATATGTACTTGTCTTCCATCCTTCCAAAATCCATCATTTTTATCCCTTTCAAACGAACTTCAAAGCAGATTTGAAACTATTACTTTTACCAACACGCTCAAAAATAATAATAAAAAAATTAAACTGAAGCTTTAAAATGCTTAGACATTGTCAATTGTGTAAAAATGATGATTAAACCTCTTGGTAGGACACAATTTATTTTTTTTTTTGCAAAATACTAGAAAAATAAAAAATATCCACATATGCATTGAGTCAGAAGGTGGCAGAAGCTTCAGCCTTCCATGTTCTGTGAAAGAGAGTGAAAAAAGAAATCCAAATTTGGGCACTTGGAGGTTTTAGAAGAATTCAGCTTAAGACCTGACATTTGCAATTCTGACCAAGGTCTACCTTTTTCAGACAAGTGTGATCTGACTTTGCTGCTCAAGCAGTGCCTGGAGCAGGCTGTGCTCCGTTCCAAAGAGCTCTGTTCTCACTGTGCAAACACAAACATTTCAGGCAAAAGAAGACAGAGTCTGAACCACTGCCTGAAATTCATCTTACCTTTGCTGGAGGTTCACCCTCATTTCCCTCCCATACACGTCTGAATTTTTAATTTGGCAAGATTTAGTGCCTGTGCTGCTGAGCTCTGGAACTGAATGATGAGTCCAACTCATCTAATCAAACCTGCTTTTCTGCACAGCATCAAATTGCCTGTTCTGGTTGCCACATTCTCGCCATCTGCCCCTCTGGTAAGTCTATTATCTCCACTGCCATCCCTTTAATGATGTGTAAGGACTCATGGTCTGGGTGTCTGGAGTTATGACCTTTGTTTCTCCTCAGCACCAGGAAATCTGGGTGTGCCTTACCAAGTTCTTGTGTACAACAGCATGGGGGAGGATGGATGGGGTCAATGCAGTTTTCTAGGCAGGCTTATGAGAGCTAACTCAAATCAGATTTTACTGTTATGATACCAAATGTTATTTAGGTAATGATGGCACTGATTTTCATACAGCACCTTCTGGCCACAGGAATTCCAGAGCTACTTCACAGAAGTATGTGAGTTATGTGAGTGCAGGAGAACAAGCCTCTGCCACCAAGGGAAATGAATAAAAGGGAAAAGGCCCTTAAAATGCAGCTGGAAATAATTCAGAGCAGTCTGGTGAGCCAAGGGGCAGCCACAGTCCTCGTTAGGCGGGTGGGGTGCAGGGGCACACAACTGGGACTTTGAGGTTGGATGGGGCTTTGAGCAACCTGGTCTAGTGAAAGGTGACTCTGCTCAGGGCAGGGAGGGTTGGAATGAGATGATCTTTCAGGTCCCTTCAAACTCAAACCATTACAGGATTCTGTGATCCTACGGGTGTAAACCATGTTGGTTCCTGATTTTGCTATTGCTAAACACATGAAGGCTCCCAGGACCATCCCTTTCTCCCCTCACTAAAATCAGTTAGTGAATCCATGCACATCAGGAACTGAAACCTTAAGTACTCACAACACACTCACACACACACTGTCTTTATTATACAACTCTGGGTCCACCCAGCAGCTGCCTTGCCAAGTATTTTCCCAATCCTTTCATTTCCTTCCCCGCACAAAAATACATCAATTTATGCCCTTGCTCATTACCAGCCTGACTTACCCCTGTGTTTATGCAGCTTGTAGCTCTGACCTTTCCAGTGACTTGAACATTTGCAGCATTTTCTTGCATTACAAGGTCCACAATCCCCTTTTCTCTCCCATACTCACTGCCCTTTATCTTTGCCTGGGCTTTTATTCTCCTAACAATCACCCCAAAGGGATCAGTAACCCCAGCCTTGGGCAAACCTTTTGTAAAGGGCTTGAGAAACTCACAGTTTTTCCACCATTTAAGTTTTATGGATCTGTATGAAAAGCTCAGCAGCTCTGTTAAGGGTGTTACGTGGATGAACACACACAAATGATGATTCCAGCCAAAGGAGGGAAACGATAAAAGGAAGAATGTTGAACCCTTTTGACTCTTCAGTGGGCAAAAATTATGCACAAAATCAGAATTCCACGTTGGCATCCAAGACACAAACTCTTGTCACCACCTTTTGAGGTGTCTCCTTGCTCCTCTTGGGTTAGTTGGTGGTTCAAGACAGAGCTTTGAAGGTGCTCGAGTGCCCAAAGATGCACAGAGATGCCTGGAGGAAATTCCAGACCTGTTTTCATCTTACATAAACGAGTTGCACACAAACATTAAGGATCCAATCTTTAATGGTACATCTGGAGATGTCTATGGGAGGAACCACATCGTCTTTGGCTTCTTCTGTGTTCCACAGAAGAGAGGGAGATGGGCATGAGAAGTGACTCAGATTTAAGCTGGGCTGAGTCACCCCTGAAAGACCCTGACCTTTGCTACGAAAATCTGCAAATCCTCATCACGAAAAGGATAATAACCTTCCCATCCTTGCCTCTGTGTGTGTTCATCTTGTCTCCTCAGATGGCAGGTTGCTTGGGAAGGAATTGTCTCTGACCGGGTATTTTCAAGTGGCACAATGAGCAGGGTTAGTCACGTTTTACTTAATAATGACAATAAAGAAAACAACAACAAACACTCTGGAAGTTTAATAGTTTTTGTGTCTTGAAAGAGGTGGCTTGAAAAGCTGCCTGTGAGCCTTAGGAAACCAGGGTACAGGGTGCAGCCACCCAGTCCTGCACCCAACACAAATATCAACTTCCAGAGTGTGTTCGTGGCTGCATTTTAGTAACATACAGAAAATGACATTGAAATAACAGAGACAGTAAATCAGGTGGGTGCATCTAAGATGAAAGAGCAAAGGAAAAATGCATTCTAGATCTATAGAGAGACAATTAATTGAAGGAACAAACTGAAAAGAAATCAATGCCAGGTCTACCCTTGAGCGGTGCCACTCTGCATCTGATTCCACCATTGTCTTGGTGTCACTGCTAACCCCTGGAGCATGACATTATTCAGCATCAACGTGCACCAGTCTGTTGTCATCAACAAGTGAGGTTCAGTGAGCTATATGTTAGAATAATTTTATAGAAGATGAATAAACCCCACCTCTTCTTCAGATCTATACAGAGAGAATGTTCCATCAGGACCTTCCTCTGGCCTTGGACAATTTAGTAGTTACAGAAGTTAGTAAAGTAAGCAAACTATCAATTGTGTCTTAATTTTTCTTTGAGAATGAAAAGCAAATCAATACACAATTAACTAGAAAATATACCATAATAAAAACCTCTTTTCAGTGCTAGAGAATCTTGCAGTGTAATTTGCCCCCTCTTAGCATTCAGCAAACAGTTTTTTTTTACGGAGGGTTTGCTGTTCCTCATCCCTTCTCACTATACCTCCTGCAGTACTCAAATCCTTGTTTTATTCCATACCAGCCAGCAAAAAACAATACTATTTTATTGTTCTCTTCTTTCTTCTGAGCCACTCCAGTAGTCCCTGTCCAGGGCAGTCCTTGCTGTCCTTCACAGCAGCTCCACTATTCTCTTCACTACCCATATTCCCTTCTCACTATCAACATCATAGAATCCCAGAGTGGTCTGAGTTGGAAGGGACCTTAAAGATCATCACATTCCAACCCCCCTGCCATGGGCAGGGACACCTTCCACTAGACCAGGTTGCTCAGGAACTCATCCAACCTGCCCTTGAACACTTAATCAACATTTTCAGCGTCACCTTCCCAGTGAAATCCATCTCAGACTGGTAAGACTGAGATAATTTTTGCCTGTTCCTCTGTCCAATAGCTTCTGAATTCTTTGACTAATTTCGGATAACTCCAGACAAACACATGGAGTTTGGAGGAGAGTCAGTGCTCCCATCCAAAGAAGTGGCTGTTGCACATCAGCTTTTATTAGATAACAAGGAGCCCACATCTGAGACGTGTAATCAGAAAGGTATTATGGAGGCTCACAACTGAAAGGAAAGCTTTGATCATGCCCCGGGTCAATCAAGAGAGACAAATCCAGGGGATTTCACTGATCAAAAGGTTTGCTTTTGCAATATCTCCCTCCAGCATTTCAGCATCACTCCGTCACTCGCCAGTGGAAGGTGCACGCTGCTGCCAGCTTAAGGAAATCAAACATTGGTTTTGTGTTGCCACCAAAAGGGACACTCCCACTTGTTCCAGTGTCCCTGGTGGTGTGTTCACACAGCCTCCCACATGTCAGCTCTGGGAAGTGTGTTCACACACAGTGACTGCTCCACTCACCGATCCAGCAGAAAAGACATCAATTTTCAAACAGAAGAGGCAGAGGGAAAGGGTGATCCCATTTCTGCTCACACCCATGGGAAGAACAACACATCCTTGGCAGCTGCAGGGCAGGCAGCAACTTAAGCCAAATGTGAAGTCACAAACTGACAGTTTCCTGAAAGTTCTGGACAATGATTGCTCTCCTTTTTCCTGAAAACATGTATTTTTACACACATGCAGGGGAAATTGTGGGAAGGAGTGCTTGAAGGTGGAGCTGGTACAGAAGAAGAACCATTAATGTGATCTCGGGACTAATGGTGTTTCATACCGTACCTTCTCTGACTGCATCCCATCACACAACTCTCTCTGCAGTTTTCCCATGTTGATTCCTGTGGAGAGATTATCTTTGTGCTGGATTTGGCACCCAAGGAAGGTCTCTGTTGGCTTGCCCATCCTGTGGGCACTACAGAAACCTCAAAGCCATGATGAACACCGCTGACGTTTCAGTTGTCATGAGATGTCCTGCATTGTAAGGGAGACTTGGAAAAATGATGACAAAATTATGAGGGGCCAAGAGACGTTGAATAAGGAGATGATCATTTAATCTCCCTTCTAATACAAGGAGACCACCACGAACACCAGGAGAGGCTTTTTCATGCACGCTGTGCAAAGTTGTGGAAACTCTTTGCTGGATGATGCTTCTGGTACTTGCAGGGATTTAAGGAGGGTTTGGATAAATACATGGAAGGAAAAATCCACGTGGTGCTGCTGGGTACCACCACACCAGCTCTTGTTCAGAATGTCCCTGAGCCCTGCCAGGCATGGGGTAACCCAGGGATGTATTCCAGTGGGTTTACTCTGCTTTTGCCCTCCCTTTGACATCTGCTCTGGCTGCTCAGTGCTGCCCTGTGGTCCCATCACACCACTGCAGTTGTGCCCTTCCAGGGAAAGGCTCATTCACGGGTGTCTGAGGAACCACGTGGAGCAGAAACTGGTTGATTTTCTGCTCCATGTCATTCCCCAATTCACTTTGGGCTGTCCCCTTCCCCTTGGCAGTACCACTGACTCTTTCTCCTCCGCTCTGGGTTCTGTTTCCCTTTCCCAAGCCAGCAGTGAAAATTCAGCCCCCCCGCACCCCCTGCCTTGTCCTCCCCTTCCCTCTCTTCCTTCTCTCCCTCCTTTCCTCGCTGCTGTCGTATTTTCCACGGCGTGCAGCCCACCTCAGCAAAGAGACTCCAAAACAAAGGGGCTGAGACGTTATTCTTGTTGCCCACCAGCTCCTCCAAGCGCTCCCAGGAGTTTGGTATTAGAGCCGCTGGGATTTTTAAATTCCCTTTTAACCCCCACTGGCTTTTGCTGAGCAATTGTCATTAAGAGGGCACGATCTTGGTCTCTGTTTAAGACCACCGTGAGTCAGAAGGGAGAATGCTAAAATTCAGAGTGGGGCTGTTTCCCACCTCCCTCTTTTCTTTACCCATCTTATCCCCTCTCCTGCCCTTTCCTGCAGCTGGTGGGGCTTTCTCAGCCAAGGAAGGAGCAGAAATGCAAGATCCATAGGAGGATACAGCTAAACCTGCCCCACATCCCTTGTGCCCACCAGCCCCATCAGCAGCTCCCCCATATCCCACCCCACGACAAAGGAACCTTGGTTACTGACTCACCACGCCAGCTGAACGAGAGGGGAGGGAGGAAAATAATGCATTTCTAATAGTGGGCTCTGAGCCTGCCGGGAGATTGGCTGGCATTTCTGCAGCTGAGGGGGCTGCCCCGTGTCTGAGCTGTCACACTGACTCACCTGCCACAGCAGCAGCTCTGCAAGGCACCTCGGCAGGAGTGGGAGAGGGAGAAGCAAGGGATGGAGGGAGATGCGCGCCCCATAGGCATGAGGAGGGATGGAGGGAGGGAGGGTGTCTGTTCCCCCCCAGTTCTACCCCACAGATGCACGTTGTGCCTTTTGGGTGTCACTCCTTCTCCTTCACTCCAAAGCAGGACAAAAGTTCCGCTCACTTCTCAGCCACTCCTGTCTCCCCATCCCTCTTTGCCACAGGATAATACAGCAGAAAGAAGTGCAAAGTGAGAAAGACAATTGTTCTCCCTAACCTGCTGCCTCACTTCACCAAAACATCACTTTTTTGAGGGGGAGAGAACCTGTGCAAGAGCCCACAGCAGTTTTTCTGGGTGCTGGACCCAGCCTTGGGACTGGAGCACTTTGTTCTCATCAGAGGTTGACCGTGACCATCCCTGATCAGTGACTGGGGGGGGTCAATGCAGTCCCTTGCCCTGAAGAGGAGGCAGGAGACAAATTCTGAGGCTGCATCTACAGGAATTTCAAACTCTCTTTCCAGTATTAGTAAGTCATTCCAGCATACTATGGATAAAACTGGCATTCACTGTAATTCCAACTACCTTTTCTTTGGAAATTTCCCCCCTGTTTTAGGACCAGGTGAGTTTCTCTTCCTGCCTTGGGTGCTGCTCCCTCTTTCTTCCATCCCACTCCTCCTTCCCTTTTCCCATATTCAATTTCATCTCATATCTGGCCACTCCAGCCCATTTCCATATATTATTCCCTCCATCCCTGCTACTGCCTCCAGCTTTTGCAAGTCCCCTGCATGAAAAAGAGACACCTGAGTGTCTACCCTTTGCATTGACCAATTACCTGAAAATAAATGGGAAAAAAGGGGATTATTCCTATGCTTTTGCCCCACTTTATTTCACGAGCAGGTGACTTCTGAATTAAAACTTTATGCAGTGCCCAGAGCCCAGTGCACTCACCTCGGCACTCAAAGGATTCAGTCCCTGCTCAGAAGGTGTGTGAATGCAGCACTGAGTGGAAGGGGAGAGCTTTGATATGGAGTTATCAAGAAATCAGAAAGGAAGGATGAGGTAAAACACCTCCAGCTCTGGGACCAGAGAAAGGACCATCAATGGTGCAGAGAAGTGATGGGTAAGAGATAATTAGCGGGAAAATGTGGTTGGTAACCAGTATCACCTTTTGGATTCCATCACTCGACTAGTTAAAGCACCTCTTGTCCCTGGCATGAGTTCCTGGAACGCAGGCTGGAGTCCCACAATGAGTTTTCGTGTTTGCAGCTCCTAAATGCTTCCAGATCAGTAAAAATTAAGGATGATAATTGATAATTGTGCACTGTAATAAAATTCTTTTCATTTCCAGCCTTCCTGCAATCCAGAAAACATCAGAACCCCCAAAACATTATTCAGGACATTAAATCCCTGCAGAAGAAATCTCATCGTGTACAAGATGCAAACCACAGGACATCCATCCAACACAAACAAAAACACAATGGGAGGGAAGGGAAAGAAGGCACTGATTCCGAGGAACTTTGTTTCTCCTTCCACTCCTCTGAGCACATGGGGAAGCTCTTCGCTTTCTCCCTACATAGAGGACTTTTGATTTATGCCCTGAGGCCTGTTTGCTGCCTTGCTCCTGACTTAGACTTGGATGGCACAAATATGATCATGGAAAGCTTGCAGTTGTTCCACTCCTGGCTAAAGGAAAAAGAAGAAAAAGAGAAAACCTAGGGAGAAAGGAAAGGGAAGGGAAGGGAAGGGAAGGGAAGGGAAGGGAAGG
>VWZG01009917.1:216029-258335 GCA_013396735.1 Grallaria varia | reverse complement strand
GAGAAGAGAAGAGAAGAGAAGAGAAGAGAAGAGAAGAGAAGAGAAGAACATCACAAAGGACTTCAAAAGTTTGGAGAAGTGTTGGAAGCTTTACATTTATTTTCAAGGGTTTCTTCTTTCATATCCAATCAATATTGAGCTGGGAATAACTCCAGAGGACTGATGTGCAGGATTGAGTTATTTCACTTCAGCTTCTACTGGAAAATCATTTCAGAGTTGTTTCCTGGTGACTGGTGCTGTTCCCTCCACCTCTGACACACTGGGTTTGGCTGGGGAGCTCTGCACAGAGGAGAGAATGGAATTAAAAATACTGGGGAAAAAAATTCAGGATAAAGAGGAACCTTCAAAAAGAGGGAATGGGGAAAGATGAGGCAAAGGGAGAAAAAGAGAGATGGCTTCATGCTGGAAAACGTGGTTCAGTGTCCAGAGGTCAGCTGGTTTTCACTTGGGTCTTACCTTTCTGGCTATTTTCCACAAGTGTTGGAGTCTCTGGTTTGCTGGATGGTGGCTCGAACCCTTTCCTCTCCCAGTCCCATTTTCACCATCCCAAACTGAGGGAGGTGGGAACTGCCCATACTGTCCTGTGCCAACTCCATGGTTTATACCAACAGGTGTTCTTACCAGAGGCCAGTGGCCTCAGGTCAGTATTTTAAAGCCTTTCTCTGCCATGAAAAATTTTATTTAGTGGAGGGAAGAGCCTGGTCGGCAGCAGAATAGTTCATTTTTATCATTGCTTCATTCCAACAGCCAAATTTGATAAGAAGAGCTGTACTTTCTTCAAGGAGTCACAGGTCAGACCTCTGCCTGATGTGGTACCAAGCTGGTCAGAAAGGAGCTGTGATAAAGATGAAAAACCATGTTTTTGTGAGTCCTGGACTTACCTCCCCTGCCTGGTCGAGTGCTGCTCACAGCTCACACCTTTGCCCCTGTGGAGCCTCATCCTGTCTCTGCAGCCAAGGATTGTGGGGGTACATCCTGCATCCCTCTCCCTGCATTCCCTTCCCAAGGCTGGGCACTGACCTGGCCAGCAGGTCGAGGGAGGTGGTTCTTCCCCTCTGCTCCTCTCAGGTGAGACCCCACCTGCAGAGCTGCCTCCAGCTCTGGGGTCCCCAGCACGTGGAAGCTGTTGGAGCTGCTGGAGCGAGTCCAGAGGAGGCAGCAAGGTGATCAGAGGGATGGAGTAGGTCTGCTGGGAAGAAAAGCTGACAAAATCTGAACTTTTCAGCCTGGAAAAGAGAAGGCTTCAGTGGTTTTCTAGCACATGAGAGAGACTATGAGAAAGCTGGGGAGGGGCTTTTCACAAGAGCACAGAGTGACAGGAAAAGGGGGAATTGCCTTGAGCTGAGGAAGGGCAAGGTTAGGTTAGACATTGGGAAGAAATTCCTAGCTGTGGGAATGGTGAGGCACTGGCAGAAGTTTCCCAGAGAAGCTGTGGCTGCCCCATCCCTGGAAGTGTTCAAGGCCAAATTGGATGGGGCTGGGAGCAACCTGGTCTATGGAAGGTGTCCCTGTGCATGGCAGGCTGTTGGAACTACAGAGTCTCTAAGATCCCTTCCAACCCAGGCCATTCATGAGTCTGTGATTCTATGACCTTTTTCAATGACATGTTGAGTGTCTGATAACATAAACCCATTGACTTCTGACTTTCCAAGGAATCTCCAAGCAGCAGGTCCATGGAAAGGTGGCAGGGAAGCAAGAGTGCCACTCCCTTCTCCCTTTCCCTCGCCCAAGTTCTGAGTTGTGTGAACAAATCACCATCTACTTCGTTGTCCATCTTTGTTTACAGATCTGTTTCAGTGTGACTTGTTTCTTAAATTCTTTTTGACATGACACAGGCACATTTGAATTTATTCCTTTTATCTCCCCACATACAACTTCATTATAGTCTTTTCTGCCACCGGTTCTAAATTATGAGCCATCCCATCTGCTTTTCTTCCTTTGCTCTTTGGTTCAACCATTAGTGCTTCAGGCACCTTTAGAAAAGAAGTCATGAATATGTTAAGAGCTGAATTCATAAGTAAGATAATTAAAACTTCTGTGGGTCCTGTTTCTATTCCATCCTCTGTGCTATGTCTGACCTTCTGCTTTCAGATTTTTACCTGGTTCCCAGTCCACACATAAGCGGAAATAAGTCCAAACTTCCCTAAATTAATGCTTTGAGGAAGCTTTGTGAGACACACAGACTTTTTGACATTCTCTGGGTCTGAATTAACCCTTAGGGCAGCAGAAAAATGTTTCTTTAGCTTAGTTTGCTGTGTTGTTGGTCCTCCTTCTCTTGATGTCGGTTGAGAGATGGATCTTGTGGTGCTTAATTGTTTTTTCTTCTGGATTTAGAGCTTGCTCTGGAGGAAACCCAAGGTATGAATGAAGTGTCACTCAGCTTCCCCTCCAGCTGGCTCCTGAATAATCAAAGCTTTAGCCATGCATAATTATCATTTGATAAAGATATCCTGGGCAGAAAGTCCTCCACGTGTCTCCCTTCCCAGCCCTCTCACCAGGACCCCAAGAAGCCAATAAACCCTTTTTAACCATCACACCAGCAGCTCCCAGGCACTCCAGAGGGGTGCAAGGGGCTGACCTTCCTCCCTCTGCTGGTGTCAGAATCAGTGTAAGAAGTTTCTCTCCCACACACGGTATTCGACTCTCCGCTCCTTATCCCACTGGGAATGCAGGCACAGCACACGCCCCCACAAGCACTGCAGTCAGTAAAACACACCAGGCAAGATGCTGTTACCTAGGCAATGGTTATCACAAGGCTCTGGAAATGGAGTGGTGGGGGGAGAGGCACAGGACAATGCAGGCTTGGAGAAGGAGAAAATAAAGCCACCAGGAGAGATCAAACCCCAGATATAAGGCCTGAACTGCTGTGATATGGGCAGCAGCTGGTACTGAGAGATGGGGCGTTGGAATTACTTTATTTTTTTAATTTTAAACCCAGTTCTGCAATGGGCAGAAACGCTTTGCCTGATTTTTTACCAGCCTGAGAAATGTTTCCAGCTTTTAGGTTTGTTAATTAATCTTTGCAGAAGGTCAGGGTGCTGCTCAGCCCCACTTCGGTGTCACAGCTGCCCAAGACTAAGGACCAAGGCTGGTCCTTCATACAGCTGGACCTGAGAAAAATCCATAAGGAGATGTTGCCTGAAGCTTTTTTCTTAAGGTTTCCCATAGCAAACATGTCTCCTCCCTCGCTGGTCTTCACCCCAAACTCTGTCTCTCTAAACCATCCCTAAAGGGAACAACTATGGGTTTATAGCACAACTTCCCAAACCAGAAATAACAACCCTCCCAAAACAAGGACAATGTTAGAAAAGTTGATCCCAGGTGTCAGTACAAGGCTCACACGGGGATAATGCAAGAGTGAGAGTGCAGTGCTAATGAGCACGTCAGTGAAGCCTCCAAGCCTTTCAGAGAAAGTTTTGTCCTATTTCGTGGTGTGTTTAAGAAGAAATTCTTCCCTGTGATGGTGAGGAGGCCCTGGCACAGCTTGTCCAGAGAAGCTCTGGATGCCCCATCCCTGGAAGTGTCCAAGGCCAGGTTGGATGAGGCTTTGGGCAACCTGGGCTAGTGGAAGGTGTCCCTGCCCATGGCAGGAGGTTGGAACAGGATGATCTTGAAGGTCGATTCCATCCCAAACCATCCTATGATTCTATGACTTCAGTCACAGCAGGACTGCTTAAGTGCCTTCTGCACAGAACTTGGTGGGCATCCTATGAATGCAGAAGACACAACAGCATGAAATCCTTCTCCTTCCTCCTCAAAGCATTTGTGTGTGACGCTTACAAAAGTAAAGGAAAAGAAACACTGGGAAGTAGGGGATGACAAAGCACTGACAACAAATTTCATTGTCAGTTGTTTTCAAATCAATAAGAAGGGAAATGTGGAAAAAGAGGATTTTAAAATTAAAAAAAAAAAAAAAAGAAAAAGAAAAAGAAAAAACACCCCACCCCAGATATATTAAACTAAAAAGGAAAAAAAAAAGGGCAACCTCCCCTCCCCAGCAGCTCAAGCCTTACAGGGAAGGGATGGATTTTGCTCACAGCATTTCCCGTATCCGCCTCCCCACTGGGTCTTTCTGGCTTTGTGAAAGGGAAAGGATGCTGTGCACAAAAGGGACCAAGCTGCCTGGGTGGAAAAGCGATGGGGGAGGACCAAAGAGAGGGAAAAAGGAGCTGGAATAATAAAGGACACGTAAACATCTCGCACTGAGTCGAGGGGTTTGGAGCACTTGAGCATTTAAGCCTCTTGTTGTATTCTTTATTCTTACCCAAAACAAGGTTGTTGGTTGGTGACCAAAACAACATTTTGATGGTTTCTAAGGAGGTAGAGAGAGGGAGGTGGGGTGGGAATGAGGCGTTTGCTGTGCATGGCTTTGAGGGAGATTCAGCATGGCAAAAAAAAGGGGGTTCTTGTTAGCACAGCATCGGGGTGGTCCTTGTGATGGACAAACCAGGCAGGAATCCTTGGCATGGCTCAGCACCACCCATGCTTTGCTGTGCAGGAAGGCAGGAGCCCTCCAGACAGCCTGGAGGGAGCATTGGGATCCCTCCTGGCATTAAAGTGGGTGCAGAACAACTCACAGCCTGAGAGATTTGGGGGGGAGGGGGGGCTTAAAATCAGGATTTCTGCTGTAATCAGTGTCTACTCAATGGGGATCACCTCAACCTTGTCTTTTAAAAAGCAGTGGTGGATGGAACAGCAGTGAGATTGAAGCACAGGGCTTGGATTTATGGATTTATGACCTGAACCAGGCTTTTGACATGTCCAGCAGTCCCGCCTTCCGAGATGCTCAGAAACCCTCAGATCCAAGCGCCAAATGTTCCTAAAAATGGTGCTAGAAGAGGTTACCCTGTTAGCACGTGGTGGCTTCCAGAGGTATTCTCTTCCAAATGAATCCAGCAGTGTGGAGAAAGGTCCCTGTGCTGAGTTTAGTTTCTAATCCATATCTCTTCCAGGGTTTGATACAGAACTTCCATCCACTTTAACTCCATCACGCCACAATTTGCCACACCAACAAGGAACAGCAGCGCAGGATTGCAGAAACAAAATTATATTTGGATGGACATTCCCATCCACCTTGGATTTTCTCCTTGTTGAATGTTTCTTCCAGGGAAATTGTACTGGCTGGAGATAATCCTGAGAAATTAAAGCAGACCTTTCCGGGCGAAGCTCTTGAACTGCCCAAGGAAGTGATGGATTCACCGTCCCTGGGGGGATTTAAAAGACATGTATGTGGGGACATGGTTTAATGGTGGGTTTGGCAGTGCTGGGTTAATAATTGGACTCGATAAACAATTCTATGATTCCACAATTCTGTGATTCAAGGATTTTATGAACAGCTCACCAGCAAATACCATGAATTCCTGCCTAGAATATCACCCATTTCTGAGACATATAGAGGTTTTCTGGAACTTTCACAGCCTTAGAATGCATTTCCATACCATGCCTTTTACACAACGATGATTTCAGAGTTTCTATTCTCTGCCGTGAGTCACTTTGCAAAGAAAACTCTGGTGAAATCTGTACATTAATTTCAGTTCTAGATTTGGAGGCTGGTTATCCTTATCTCCCCCTGCAGTCCATGGAAGCCATACCTCACTCAAGAGAGGGATGCAGGTCACTAATCTTGTTTGGGCAGCATGTCTGGGGAAGATTCAGTCCATATGTTTAGACCTGAATCAAGGGCAACTCACTGGATTGCGTTCTACCATTGACTTCCTTGTGCAATAAAGCACGAAGCCCCCAGAACAGGGCAGGAGAAGCAGAAATGTGCTCAAATAACTTGTTCTAAGAGCTCCTCCACATTCCTTAACCTTGATGCGTTCCTGATGCCTTGACAAGTCCTTACCTCTATTACTCATATTAAGGCAGCCCAGAAGTTGTTACCCCACCATTAACCCTGCACTGCGTGTTCTTTGCTGTGCTTGCAGAGCCTTTAGAGAACAAGAAGATGCTGCATCTGTTCAAACATCTCAAACAGGCACTGTGAGTAAGCAGCCTTTGGTCCTCGATGAGGAATTTTACAGAGTGAGGCTTTAAAAGTGTGATTTCTGGAGTGGGGTTTTGTCTCATAACTCCTACAATCATCTTTGCTGAGCACTGTCAAATGGGAGAGGAGGGAGTGCAAAAAGAAATCTCCAAAAATAAAGAAATAAAGGACAAATAATATCAGCCAACCTTAGTGACCAGTGAGTGGTCAAAGTATTGCATGGAAAGGTTTGTGGTCAGAAGCAAAACCTTATAAGATTAGAGGAAGGACCCCTGTGAGGAGTCTTTCTGGACAGGGAATGTGTCCCTGCCCATGGCAGAGGGTGGGACTAGATGATCCTTAAAGTCCCTTCCAACCCAAACCATTCTATGATTCCTACTGCCAACATCTGCCAGGCTTTCCAGACAATGCTGGAAGAAATAAAAAAACAAGGCATGGGAGTATCAAACCTTTACAAAAAGTAGACCAAGCTTAGATTTCAAGCTGATTGAAGCTGACAATTTGCAGAGATAACAGTTAAATTAGTTACACCAGGAACATTTATCATAATCAGCTGTGGAGTGTGAGCAGTCCTCCAGGAGGAGCAGCAAATAACAAAAGAAGGATGGTGTCTAATTTTTTTAAAGTATTTCCAGAAAAACAGGTGCTGAGACAAAAATAACATACAGGGCCAGACAAAGACAGAAGAAAACAGAGAAACATTGAGATTGGATCCAAATGTCAGCTCCAGTTCTCTTACTAAAAAGAGAGTCCTAAAAACAGGGAGGCTGCAGGTTATGAGAAAGTCTCAGCTGTGACTGTGACCAACAACCCCCATCATCCCTTTGAGCTAAAGTCTCTCTGGATCTAACCTTTTCCTTATAGCTAATTATTATGCAAAAGTTTCTAATTAATCTCTATCTGATTAAAAGAAATAACACAAAACAGAAATCATAGAAAACATCTATTTTTCTTTCTCAATTTTGTTTTCCTTTCAATCAGTCACAAACAAAAAAGATGCTGTCCTAAGTACCCAAGATTTGAGTGGAGCTGTTGAACCCTTAGCTTGTGAAAGGAGCTTCAAGTTCTGCATTTCAAAGCCGTGCTGCATGGTGACAGCAAAATATAAATTTCATTTCCACCACATACCCATCACGTCCCTCTGCCAAGGAGAACACACCTCACACACCTGGAACCTCCAGCCCTCCTGCTCCTGTTCCTCTGGCTGAAATCTCAGTTCTGAGAGCACTCAGTCAATGTACACGGCTCTTTTTTTGCTGATGTTGTTTTATCTCCTGTCTCTAGTGGGAATGTATTATCTTTAACTCTTCTCAGAGCACTCAAGATGAGGGGAAAGCTGTTGAAAATAAATTAGACTAAAATAAACTCCGATTGGAAATGCTAAGTACTGCATGTTCCTGCTTTAGGAAAATGAAATACTTCATTCACATTCCTGAAGCAGGACTTGGGACCATTTCAAGTGTTGTGACTTTTTTTAAATGCTCCAAAAATAGTGAGCGAGCGTTATAAATTCTTACTTTTCTCATATGATAAGGAACGAATTCATTATTAACAGAGCTTTCCTCTCTAACTATGCATTTAATCAGAGCTGGGCCTCATTAGCTCCCACACCCACATATTGCATGTGAATTTTGTCAAGGGCCTTTTTGGCTGGTCACTAGGGCCCATCTGAACACTGTAATTAATTACATCAAGAATGAAGTGTTGGTGCACCTTCCCCACCTTTAAAGATGAATTTGGCTTATTGCTAAAGCTCATTTTAGCCTAATCTGGAAGAGAATCATAGAATCATAAAAAGGCCTGGGTTAGAAGGGACCTTACAGACCATCTGGTTCAATCCCCCTGCCATGGACAGGGACACCTTCCACTAGACCAGGTTGCTCAGAGTCCCATCTTACCTGGCCTTGGACACTTCCAAGGATGGGGCACCAGTAAAGTGAGGATTTTTCCAGAGGTTCCTATGATTTAAAAACAGGTGGATGGTCAGGCTGCATTGGGGAACCCAAAGGTGACATGGACTCCACCTTCTTTCTTGTCTCATTTGTGGTCCCACATTCATTTTATTTAGAGTTCCTGTTCTCCAGATCTTTTTTTTTCAGGGAACCGTATCCATGTAGACTAAACTCAGGTGAAAAAGTAAGGTAAAAGAACATTCCATGCTGCCAGGACCATTCTCTTGAGAAACAACCTTCCAGAACAAGCCACAGGATTGGCAAGGGAAAAATCAGTGTACTTGAGGGTAGATGATGAGGTCCCCTGGGGGTACAGAGGTTCAGGAGAAGTCCCTCTCCCATCAGTCTATTTCTCCTACAGAGTTTCTCCTCTTTCCCCCCATTTTCCCTGGCCCATCTGTTCTCCTTAGACCTCTGCCTCATTTAAATAATCCCTCTCTCAGCCTTCTGCCTGCTTCACTTTAAAATCCATGCCTGGTCTGTCCTTCCAGGTCACATCCTCCCTGTGATTTGTTCCTGTCCCAACTTCCCCAGCTGGCACTTGCAATCTCCATCCCTCTTCACACACTATTCCCTGTGTCCTTGTCCTGACTAAAGGGCCTGGGGATGACCAACAGCTCCTGCAACTGCAGCTCTTTGAAGTGGAAAGCTTTGAAAACAGAGCAGGGGCGTCTCATCTCTTTTGATTTTGCCTCTCAGGAGAGACAGGTATGGAGTGGGGAAATGGAAGAGCAGAAAGAAACCTGTGTCACGAAGATTCTTTGCCCCTTACAGGTTTTCCCTCTTGTTCCTAAGGCTCCTCTGCTCCTTTCTTACCACACATAATGGACAAGGTAATGAGGTGGCTGTAGGTGGACTATGTCCAGGACCAGAGCTTGCAAACTCCTGCAGGGAGGTGAGGAATGACTTGGCAGCAACATAACGACAGGTCTGAAAATTGTAATAAACGCTACCATGAAAAGAAAAAAAGAAGAAGAAGATTGCAGCTGGTTCAAATCAGTTGTGCTCTAGAATTGTTAAAAAGAGAGGAAACTGTTAATTAATGGGTATAAAAAAGTCACCATTTATACCAACCCCTGAGGGTATTCTGTTTAGGTGGCTCCCCCCGTATTTAAAAGGTTGATGAGGATGATTGTTCAAAGCACAGAAAACACGACAGACAACACTCCAAATTATTTTTTTTGGTGTCTCCTCACACAGATTCTCTTGTGATGCTCACGAGTTACTCCCATCTGATACTCGCTATGGAAAGTGACAAGCTCTGACTTTTGAGTTCCTGATAAGCCCCATTTGTTTCACTGATACCCAGGCAAACCTCCCTAATTTTTCACTCTGGGCCAGCTGACAGGACCGGGTTAGTCTGTGGCTGGGGAGCACTCCAGGTTCTCAGACCTGTCAACTCAGATATTGAATAAGAGCCTCATTCTGCTGACTCTCACCTTGTGTTACCCAACAGCCTGGCTGGTGTAAAACTCCCTGCCAGCACCGTCCTGCCTCTGCACTGCGGCCATCCTGAGCCCTCCTCTGATGGTGCAGAGCAGGAGACAATGCTCTCCAGGCAGGACGTGATGCTCAGAAGAGCAATTCTAAATGTTCTCCCCTTCCCTGCTGCTGCTGAGATCAATCTCCCTCTCTGCATTGAAACTGTGACCTTCTATTCTTGCCTGAAGGAGAAGACTGGGATGGACACCAGGAATGATCAAACACTGGGGTCATCACTGCCTACATAATTTTCCACCCGTGTTCCAGAGCTATACAAAGCCACAGTGACCACTGCTGAGTGGGAATCCAACAGGTTGACCAAAGATCCTCCCTTTGAGCCCCTTCACACAGCATGTTTCCTATACCCATACATCTTACCCCTCCAAACAGCAGAGACAAGACTGACCTTTCGGGGCTGTCCCTTCAGCCCTTTGTCCATGGTTGTCCTTCTTTCACCCTTATTTCCTTCCTTGGAATCCCCTCTCCAGCCCTTCTCAGCCTTCACTCATCATCATTTAGAATAACAACTTTTGATTTTGGTGAGGTTGTGGGCTGCCCGTCCCTGGAGGTGCTCAAGGCCAATCTGGACGGGTTTCTGAGTAACCTGGAAGGTGTCCCTACCCATGGCAGGGGGAGTTGGAATTAAATGATCCTTAAGGATCCTTCCAACCCAAACCATTCTGTATTCAATGATTCTATGGTTTTGCTCACAGTGCAGAAACAGTGCTCTGTCATCCCCTATTTGCAGTGGTGTTGTAGCCATGAAGAGAAAGTCTGACTACCAGGAAAGGTGCTCACCTCCTGGGTGTAGGACATGAACCCTTTCTTCCTAAAAGTTTGTTTTGTTTTGTTTTTTGTTTTTTTTTTTTCCCCAGGGAATAAATTGCCTTAAGTCACTGTACAAGCCTCACTTTACCTCAAAGCAAATCCGGAAGCCCTCAATTAATTTTGACCAGTCTTTATTCAGGCAGAGTGGACTGTGTTCTTAAAAGAGACATGAAAAAGAATCTTCTCAACTCTCATCTTTGCACCTCATTAGGAAGAGTGCAAACCAGGAGGAAAAAGAGACAAAAAAGGACAGAAAATCTGTATTTCCGAAGTAGCTCTCAATGCTTTCAAACAGATCCATAAAGACAGCTCCAAAAACAAATGGTTGATTAAATTAAATCAGATTAAATAAGCAAAAGAAACAAAGGGAAAGCACAGCCAAGAATTTGGCTTGATGACTGGTATTATTAAGCGGGGAAAAACAGTTAATTTAAATTTTCAGAAGGATGCTGTCTGTCAGGGTGCTTTCATTGGAGCAGATCTATCCTCTCCATGCCACTTTGCCAGATCTCCTCTTTGGGAAGCCAACAGGCAAAAGCAGTGTTATTTTACCAGCCTTGCGCTACGGTGAGTTTGGGATGTACTGACATGAAGTTTTCCTATCAGAAAGAGCCCCCAGGACAGTGTTTATTTTGCCTTGTAAAGAGTTTTTCACGTGGACAGCCCCCTGGAGCCTGCTGAAGCCACTTGTGTCTCTGTGTCCGTGTTCCAGGGACAGGGATCCATCACAGCACCAATTACCCAGCAGAGCTTTTACTGGTGCCAGTGCACGTCAGGGGACAGTCAGGAATAAAAGGAAGCATCATCTGAGCTGTACAGATTCACTCAGACTCACAAGTCCTGTTTTTTCTCAGCATTCCTGTACCTTTATCATTTTCACATGATGACTTTGGAATGTTTCTTCTCATTTCTGAATGGAAACAGGGGTCTGGTGGAAGGTCTTCTTTGTACATCCCTTGATGATGATTTCTTGTTTGCAAGCCTGCTTTTCCCCTTTCAAACATTCAGCAATGGGGAAATGTTGCCTGTGGTCCATTCTATGCTGTCTCTAAGTCGTCGATATTAATTAAAGAGGAATCTACCAGCATTGATTAGGAAAATACTCACATTAGCTGCACAAATGAACACGAAGGGCAAATCAACGTGGGCAGCCCTGTGGCCCAGGATGTAAGTCACCAACCACAGTGTCCAGCTCCAAGAAGGGAACGGTGAATATTCTTGATTATCAGCCACCCAAATATTCACAAGCAGCAGAATTACAAGCAGACAGATTCCCCACAGAATTGTGTACAATGTTTTGTAAACAGTCCTACCACAACAGCCTCAGCTGTTCTCTTGTGTACAGACCCATCTCCACCTACTGAGATACACAATGGGCTTTCCCAAATTTCCAATCTGGCAACCCATCACCTTTGGAGATCCAAACACCTCCAGGCCTGAGCCCCTTTCCACACTGCCTCCAGCCCCTCTCATGTATCCTCATTGCCAGTTTAAGAAGCAGCAGAAGAGGCAGAAGTGCCCTCAGTGTGGACACACTGATTGATGTGCCACCAGGGAAAGAGGGACAGGTTTCATGTTTAAACCCTGCCTTCCAAAGGCCCAAAAATGTAGCCTTCTGTTCCTTTCTAGGAACAAATTCTTGGGAATTTGAGTAATTCTTTTGGTCTCATTGAAACTGGCAAGGAGACAGAAACAGTTTTAGGAGGGAGAAGCAAGACTGACAGTCAGCTAAGACGGATGGACAGTTACAGTGTGATCATTCTAAAAATGAAAATCAAGGTGAAAACCCATTTCTGAAACATATCCAGAGGTTTAGCTGCCTGTCACTCCATCTTCAAGTGCAGTTAAATGGTTCTGAATCGCTGAAATTTCCAGTGGGATTGCACAATGTGATACCTACAACTGTAGGCAATGAAATGTGCAGCCCTCTCCGATGTTGTCCCAGATGAAGGATGAATCCAGCTCAGCACATCTCAAGGGAAAGGTGGGATGCAAGCAGAACATTTCACAGCTTGAAATCTTCCAGGTGGCTATTGATTCCAGGTCACCCAATGTTGGCATTTTTTTATGGTGTCACATGAAGGAGGCCACTCCAAGACATCATGTGCTGTCGGCTTCGGAATCACTCGTGCCCAAGCTCTGTGAGGTCCCAGACCCAGATAAGCATCTGATCAACATTCAAAAAAACCCTCAGGGTGAAAACTGACACCTTGAATAAGGTGTCAGAAAAGCAGGAAGGTCCATGATGGACCTCATGAAACACAACAGGGCCAAATGCAAAGCCCTGTAACTGGATCAGGGAAATCCTCAGTATCAATACAAACTGAGCTGTGAATTGCTTGAGAGCAGCCCTGCAAAGAAGGACTTGGGGACACTGGTGGGTGAAGGACTAGACATGACTTCCTGCAGCCCAGAAAGACAGTTTTGTCCTGGGCTGCATCAAAAGGAGGTCAAGGGACGTGATTCTGCCCTTCTACTCTGCTCTCGTGAGGTCCCACCTGGAGCACTGCAGCCATCTGTGGGAACCCCAACATAAGAAGAACTTGGAGCAGCTGGAGCCAATCCAGATGAGGCCACAAAGATGACCAGAGGGATGAAGCATCTCTCCTATGGAGTCAGGCTGAGAGAGCTGGGGTTGTTCAGCCTGAAGAAGAGAAGGCTCTGGGGAGACCTCAGAGCCCTTTCCAGTACCTAAAGGCACTCCAAGAGTGCTGGAAAGGCATTTTGCACAAGGCATAGAGGGATGTCACAAGGGCAAATGCTTTTCTTCTGAAAGAGGGTAGGTTTAGATTAGTCATTAGGAGTAAATTCTAGACTGTGAGGGTGGTGAGGCACTGGACCAAGTTGCCCAGAGAAGGTGTGGCTGCCCCATCCCTGGAAGTGTCCAAGTCCAGGCTGGACAGGGATAAACCTGGTCAAGTGGAAAGTGTCCCTGCTTATATCATGGGAGTTGACCAAGATGGTCTTTGAAGGTCCAACCCAAAACATTCACTGTCTCAATGTGAGTAAGTCACCTCATGTTCCCCATGCAGGACTTGCAATCTGTTCCTAGCACAGATGTCTGTAACAGCTCAGGTCACTGCTGAGCTTCTAGGCTGCCTGTTGACTGTGTGTGAAGCCTTGAAATCTCACTCCTACAGAGAGCCGCACTCAGAGTACATAATATGGGATTTAATTGCCCTTACATATGTATGTATTGGCACTTCCAACACTGACGGCACCTGATGACAGTCCAGAAGAGTGCAGAACTTCTGTAAGGTCCTGTGTCATCTCTGCCAGCCCTCTTCAGATCCCTTGGACATACTGGGAACTCCCAAAGGGTGCAAAAATTCCCTGTATTTTCAAGTAAACCCCACCTCTGACCCTGGGTGAGATGCACCTCATACGTGGCACCTGAAGTTCTAATGGGCTACAGATGTTTCAGGCAGTGAGAAAATCCTCCCGCACTTTGCATGGTAGTCAGGATATAAGTCAGGATTGCAGACCTGTCCACAACATTTTCAGTCGTGATAATAATAATTATGAGGACTCAGATGTTCAAGTTCAGCCTTTGAGAGACTGTGACCACAGAAGTCTAACAGCGAGAAACAGCCCCATCTGCTTTCCCATCTGAAATTAGCTGGAAATAGTCTTGTTATCCATTTGGCCCAAGTATGTCATCTGAAACTGCTTCTTAACATATGCTTTTCAAACTATATTAGCTTGGTTTTACAGGATTTTGGCAAAACATTTTCCATCATGATTTGCAAAGTCATCAAAATCTCAATCTTCCTGAGGAATGGGCTGATTTCAATGCAACATTGCTTAAAAACAGCTTTTACATAATATATTTTAGCATTTAGTTGTTAGAGTTATTCTGTTTGAAATGTATATTTAAAATACATTGTTTATTCTGATTTATTTTATGTTAGAAGCTTATTTATTATTTCTCTTTTATTCTGCATTTATGTTCACATTTAATTTTATATTCACTTTCTTATTTTAATTCCATATTCTGCAGCTTTATCTAGTAAAAATGAAATACTAGAAGTCAAACAAAAATAAATGTTGAAATAGTTTTAGTGATATATTTTCATTGACCAAAAACTGCGATGCTTTTTTAAATGCACGAGAGGCAAAAAAATCAAAACCTGCAGTTATATTTCAGATTGCAATGAAAAAAAATAAAATATCAGAACTACTGAATTTTTCATAAAACCGAGACTCAATAAGTCTTCCAGCTCACTATGCATGCTGATATATTTATTTAATCACACAAATATGAAAGGCTTTTTTTCCTGAAACTGACATTGCTTATGCCACTAAACATTGATTTACAAATATTTTTGCTTTTGCGAATGAACACTCCATTTCCTGTGATTTTTTTTTTTTTAATTGCATCATTATTATTCCCGTGTGTTTGACAGTTGCGTGTTTACACTCCCTGGTTTTGGATCCCCTTCAACCTGTTTCTAGATACATCCTACTTCTCATTAGGAGAGCTGAAGAGCTCACAGATCCTGCATATCCATATGTGGCATTTGCTATTCCTCTTCCTCGGGCTGAAAACATTGATTTTCACAGTGAGGGAGAAGAAGCAGAACAATGCAAATGCTGCTAATTAGCTCTACACGGCAAATTCAGGAGGAGAAATCAAACTCTGGGAACGACCACGCGCCGACAGTTGCCTGATGTGAGATTCTCTTTCACCTGTAACAAGGATTTTGCTGAAAAATGCATTTGGTGAGAGTTGAGGTTCACGTCTCACCGGTGATTTAACCAAAACCTCCCTCCAGTTTATCCTCCCTCAAGCTGCTGGCTCCGAGCAGACCCTTGAAGCACAATAACCTATCCCAGGGAACAGAGCATTAGGTAGAGATCTGCTCTTGTTTGTGATTGCTTTTTAATGTCTTTGCACTCCAGCAGATAACGTCACTAAGCCTGGTGTTGTTGTCTTTTGAGAGGATTACTAAACACATAATTGATATCAGTTTCCTTTCCCTTAAAGATTTGGAAAGTTTGGTGGTATTTATATAAATGGGTTTTGGTTTGGTTTGTTTTGTGGTTTTTTTCCCAAAATGGTCAGTGAGACAAGAGAACAAAACTGTCTGATTTCATGACCTTTGTCCCTGCTGACGGGTTGCTTTTTGCCTTCGTTTTCTGGATGTGGAGCATCGTTTCATGTAACACTGAACTTTATGCAGATATTGGAAGGCCAATAAAGGTGAACGCCGAGAAGAATCGATGCAGAAAGATGTCAAGGAAAGCCACTTCCAGCTGACAGGCTGCTGCAAGGCCACTCCTCATCTCATTCCTTTCTCACAGGCATTAATAAATCCTCTCTTTATTTTCTTCCTTCCATCTCCCACGAAATTCCTTCAAATTTCCCGAGCAGAGAGAGCATCCAGTCACTCCTGCATCACTGCAACGAGGATCTCAGACAGATATAGATGGACAGACACCCACCACAGACATTTTGTATGAACTCACACCATAGTTGCACAACTCTTTCCATCCGACACGGGCCAGTAGTTGCAGGCAGAACTGCACCTGATTTATCTCAACACCAGCACCATGGCTCTGGAAAAGGGTTTATCTGGTTCAGAGGATGAGCATGGGTTGGGTGAGAGGGTGGAAGGCAGCTCTGATGCATCCACAGTATATCCAAGGGTATACCTGGAGGAACCTTTTCCACTTTTCCAACAGAACTCAGCCCTCTGCACTGGATTTAACTTGTAACACAAAGCCGGCTGCGAAGGAATAAAATGTAACTGCAAAAAAAAATGCCTGTATTCTGCTGGATCTCTTCTTACAGGTATTTGGAAAGGTGCCTCTTCTATGTTAGACCAAAAGGAAATGGAGAAAGACAGCAAAAAAAAAATCACAAAAACAAACACCAAGCCCTCAAGGCAGGAGTGATATTGCACAGACCCAACTGTGCCCACTGTGGAAACACCTTTCCACAGCTCCAAGGCTCATCAAAGTCTGTTTAATAGAAGCAGCAGGAGATTCCAGCAGCAGGAGATTCCAGCAGCAGCAAGGACAGCTTAATGCAAAGGTTATTTGTGTCTCCTCTTTCAATCTCATTTTCCAGCCCGGGGACTGAACTCCCAAATGCGTTTGACACGTCTCTGTTTCCATTTCTCAAAGCCAAGCTTTTCACACCAGCTGCTCTTTGCTCCAGCTGATCCGCTGGCCATATTTCCCCAGGACGAGCTGGAGCCACAATAGCCCAGGAGGAGTCCTCACAAAAGGCACCGACCCGTGCATTAATTTTGGGGGGCTGCTCATTTTGGTCCCAGGCTGGTGCCCTGGACTGTGACCGAGCAGAAGTATTAACACTTCTTTCCATCCTGCCTCACCTCACAGAGCTGAGTGTTTGTGTTTGTTGTGGGATGGTGGCAACGCCTGAGTGTTTGTGATGCTCTGAATCACACTCAGATATTTTTCATGGGAATAATGAGCGTGCTTTTAAACTCACCACAGGGATAATTTCCCATTCATTCGGATTTGGTACGTGGAGGAGATCTTGGAAGTCTTCTCCAACCTTAATGAATACGATTTTATAATTCCATAAGCATTTCCATTGCACTGAGCACATATGTACTATTTTTCTCCTTTTTCTTGGTTTCCCTCATCTTGCAGAGTGTTTGGATCATGGACAAAGCCAAGTGAGCTCTCAGTGTGCAGGCACGCTGAGCCCTCAGGTTACTTTGCAGTCCTGGCCCCTGAGGGGCAATTTGGATGCAGTCATCTGCAGAGGGGATGGATTTGGTCACAAGGCAAAATCATAGAATCAGTTGGGTCAGAAAAGACCTTTAAGATCATCAAGTCCAACCATTAACCCAACACTGCCAAGGCCAACAGTGAACCATGTCCCAGGTGCCATATGTATATCCTTTTAAACACCTCCAGGGATGGACCACGATGACCACAGTGAGGTTTTAACCCACCACTGAGCAAATGGCTACTGGTGGGGACAGCCCATAATACCTTTGGAAAAGGTGAAAATTCCCTTAAGTGATCTGCATGTTGAGTTTTAAATCCTACAAGTTGGAGACTATTCCACCACCCATCAACTTCCAAGAAAGACCCTCATATCCATTCACCACGTGAGACTTTAATTCCCCGAGGAGTGAAGCTACGTGTAGATCATCTGTTTAATGCGGGGGAGGCTGACCGTTAGAAAAATGGCAATAAATCATCTTGTGATCTAAAATCTGATTTTAATTTCAGACACCTGCAGCAGAAAAGAGGAGGAGGGGCGATGGAGCATTAAGATACTGCTATTTAGTCTCCAAAGCAATTGAGCAGCATGTAATGAGGACCAGCAGGGGCAGACACTCAAGGATGCAGCGTGGTTTCCTGAAAAATTAACAGATGGAAAGCAACCCTTGTATATTGCTGATGACTCCACCCAGATGCCTTTGTGCTGCTTCACTGCTTACATTTCCACTTCCAAATTCACCATTGCCAGGGAAAGACCCACACTGCAGCCCCATCCGTACTGTTACCTGGGAGAAGTCCTTGAAGGGAGATGTTACCTGAACTGCCACATCTCTTGCTTTGGGAAGCAACAGATAGGTCATCCCCCAAGAAGAAAGTCATAGAATCATAGAATGGGTTGGAAGGGACCTGAAAGACCATCTCATTCCAACCCTCTACCATGGGTAGGGACACCTTCCACTATCCCAGGTTGCTCCAAGCCCCGTCCAACCTGGCCTTGGACATTTCCAGGGATGGGGCAACCACAGCTTCTCTTGGCAATCTGTGCCAGGTCTTCATCCAGCAAGATTTGGAGATGTAAATCACTTGAGATTATAGAAAGCTTTCTGCTCTATCCAATAAAGGAGCTCCCCAGTTTATTCCTGAGTCCTGGTGTCTCCCAGCCTGTGCCTGCACTGGCACAGACCGAGTCAGGGGTGGGACTCACAGCACAGCGTCAGAAAGAGGATCTGCATCAACTGGACATGGGTTCATGGATGAACCGGAGAGGTCCCCCTATCCCTGTTATTTCACAGGTAAAATTTTTGCAACAAGGACACTTTAAAACTCAAACACCTTTATGTGTTTGCATTTTTGGGGGGTTTTGTTGTTGTTGTTTTTTGGTGAGTTGGTGGGTTTTTTGGTGTCGTTTTTTTTGTTCTATTGGGCGGTTTTGGTGGGATTTTTTTTTGCCCCTGTGAGATGTAAAATGAAACTTCACATGTCTGGAGTTTTGTTTTTTATGTTGGTTTTTTTCCCCCTCACAAAATGCTCTCTTGTTCCCTGCCAAGGTGGACTGGAGGAGGCCAAGGCTGGAACAAATCAAAATCTCCGGGTATCTAACACTCATTTCAGCCTCTCCACATGGTCCTTTGCATTACTGGGGTTTCTGCAGTCGGGTTGTCATTACAGTTGACGTCTCAAATCACTTTCATTTCTTGAACAGAACCCCAGTGGAAATGCTGAGCCCTGTATCCCATGGGTGCTGACCCGTAGTGCCACGACAGCAGGACCTGTCTGGGCAGCCTTTGGGTGGGAAAGGCAAGACAACCATGAGTGAAATATCCCTTGACTGTTGTTTCTTTTTAACATATCCCAATTTTCTGGCCCCGCTACTTCTGCATGAACTAGTTCCATATGAGCAAATGAGAAAACGAAGAGGAGCTTCTGGTTCACGAATTACCACCAACTAGTGGATGGCTTCTGTGTTCAGCAGCTACCCACTCACATGATGTCTGAAGCTGTCTGTGTACTATTCCCTGAAGTACCAGGAATGTTCTTATATGTCTAAATTCAGCTCGGAATTTTCTGTGGTTTCTGCAGCGATTAATGGAAGGTTTGAGCCTATTTCGTGCTGCCAGCATTGCAATCAGGTTACTTGGGGATTCACATCTGGGATTAACAAGTTTGCAAAGTTTGTTACATCAGATACAGTTCCCAGAGGTACAAATGCCATTTTTAACATGATTAACTGAGGGAAGTTGCAATTATAAATAGACATACACGGGGCTGGTAGAACCAAGAGGCTCTGTTGCAAAGGGATGCTCTAAGATTGTTTTTGCCCTGACTGATGTTTCTGTCACTCTTAGGAGCACTGGGGTTCTTGGGCATTGCCCCTAATCTATTGAACTCCTAAGACCAGGTCTTTTCCTGGTGTGAATTTAAATCTGTGCCCAGTTTGCATTAGGAAAGGCCAGCTGATGTCTTCATACCAAAATATTGCATGTTGCATTGCAAATTGCCTGACACTTGAAGCAGAGAAGAACTCCAGCTTATTTCATTGCTGTTACACCCACTTTCATGTGGTGTGAAGCACAGCAGATTTCAGGATATTTCAGTTTAAAGGACTGAATTTTAATGAGAGTATCTGTTAACCTCTACAGTCCCAGCTATATCAGACACACTGTAATTCAATGCAAACTCACTCTGACAACTATTTAGTCCATTCAAAGAAGCCTTTGCCTATTGAGAGGTCAAAGAGGCCTGCAATATGTCCTTCATTATTATTTAAGCATCATATAAAGGCATCTTTGTATGTTGCTTGCTGTATGGCACTGTACCCATGGGGATGGGTCCAGGTTTTCCATCAGCTTGGATCATGGATCAAAGCCCCTCTCATCCACCACATGTCCAGGGTGACCTCTCACATCCTTCCAAAAGACTTCATTGGAAGTTTTTGGATGGAGGATTTTCTATCAAGCCATTTCTGGGAGCCCTCTCTGCAACAGGAAAGAAGTCCACCGTCATTCATTTATGACCAAAACATGTCACAAAATAGATCTGAGTGTCAGATAAAAGGAAATGCAGGAGTAAAGAAAGCTGCCCAGCCCGACATTGAGACACAACAATTTCAGAGCCTTTCTTCTTGCTTTTTCACTTCCAGGTCATTTCCTGGACCTTTATGCAGATTTTCTTCCATCAGCTTTTGCTTCAGTCACTGAAAAGAAAAGAAAAAAACCAAAAAAATCTCTCTAGTCAGGGTGATGCTGCTGAGCAGAGCTCACCCTGCCAGCTCGCTGTTTCTGGCTGGATCCTTTTAAACTTGTGGACAGCTCTGTGAGCCTTATTTGCACTTATTTACTGTACTCCATCTGACAGAAACCACGGCAGCTTTTCTCCCCATCATTCTGCAGAAGGACTCACACAGGCAGAACCACAGTGCCCACTGAACAGCAGAAAATGCGACGGGAATGGGTGTGAATCCTTCTTGTTCGAGGAACAGAGGAGGAAAAGGAGCAATAAATGTCCCGACATTTTCAAAGAGACCTCTCTAAGTGACCCCTGCAAACTGAAGAGAGGACAGAGATGTTGCACGCTAGGTGAATACAGCACCCTCTTCTGATCCAGGTGGTTTTTTCCTATCATGGAGGGTGGCCCATTTAGATGTGGGACAGAGCAGCTGTTAGCAACACAAAGCAACCCCCAAAACCAGGGGCAAGCAGAAATTCTGCACAGAAATGAGGTGGATGGGTAAACTGAAGCAGGTAGGATGTGTTTTCTCAGCCATGTGCAATCCCAGCACCTACAAGAACTTCACTAATCCAATAAAAGCACCACCTGCTCTGCTGAACTCAAGAGCACCCTCAGCGTCGTGGTGTCTACCAGACACTCTGAAGTGAAAATAACACCAAGCCCAAACAAATCTTACAGTAGAACCTCCAGTTCTTTGGGTTTGTCTCTGCAGGGTTCATCACACATGTCTTGGATGAGCTCCTGCAATATCCTTGTCAATGAGAGGGAAATTCTTCCAATCTCTAGTAGACACCTTATGGCTCTTTCAGCTTTGAAGATAAAATTAAATGAACACAATCCATAAATCCATAGAGAAGGACAACAAGTGTCATCACTCAGCCTAAAACAGCCATGAATTAACCTGCAGAAGGATCATTAACATTTGAGGTTTGGGCTTTGGAACTATATTATCTTTAAGGTCCTTTCCAACCTAAATCATAATATTCTATGATTTACGGGTTCATCATCAGTTTTCTCACCAAAATTTCTTGGGTCTTTTTCTTTACAGGCCACCAATGTCTTCGCATTTCTCCCACACAGGCTTTTGGCCTCCTTGTTATTTCAGGTAGGTGTAAATCCAGAGTAAATACGATTAGGGCAAGGAGAAGTCACAGGGAGATCATGAAGTCTTTTCTGGGGTTACCGTATTACAAAGATCGCTTAAAAGTCAGGTGGAAGAGCCCTGCAGAGCACAGAGGTGTGATTCTGATGGGGACTTTCATAAGGTAGACTGCACCATCTTATGCCAAAAGTGACATTTAAACTGAGTGAAAATGTTTGGCGTGTATTTTTGGATATATTCAGACATCTCTCACAAGTCACCTCCAATTAAACATTAATTATCTACAACATAACAACCGTTCTGCTTTTTAGTTTGAACCTGCACTGCAGATACTGCTGAGATACCTCACTGAGATCTACAAACACAATGTACGTAAAAATGAGTTTCTCACTAATGACTAATTTTGCACAGAACAAAAGACAACTGGTGTGCTGCTGAGCAGGGTTCCAGTTCTGAAAGTGCAACTCCATCGATGATGCAATCACTGAAAAAGCACAGGTGAAAAAAAACCAAGACATATTGTTTGAATTCCTCCTGCAAGTTTTGTTAAAGTTAAAGCTTTATCTGGATAAACTTCCCAGTTAGAGGAATCTCTCTAGCCAAACATGGAGCAAAATGAAGTTTTGGATGCATCAAAATTAGCGTTGTGGTCTCCCTGTTTTCTTCTTGTTCACCCTGGAAAACAGGAGGTTCAGAAGTGACCTAATTGTGGGGGTAGGACATGTAGGAGACAAGAAGAAAGGTGGAGAGGGACTTTAAAGAAGGGACTGGAGTGACAGGACAAAGGGCAATGGTTTCAATCTGAAAGAGAGTAGGTTTAGTTTGGATATTAGGAAAAAATTCTGTACAGCAAAGGTGTTGAGGCCCTGGAAGAGCTTGGCCAGAGAAGTTGCGGATTTCCCATCCCTGGAAGCCAGGTTGGATGGAGCTCTGAGCAACCTGGTCTGTTTCAAGGTGACCCTGTCCATGGACTGGAACTAGATGATCTTTAAAGTCCCTTCCAAACCAAAACATTTCTCTTCTCTTCTCTTCTCTTCTCTTCTCTTCTCTTCTCTTCTCTTCTCTTCTCTTCTCTTCTCTTCTCTTCTCTTCTCTTCTCTTCTCTTCTCTTCTCTTCTCTTCTCNTCCTCTCCTCTCCTCTCCTCTCTTCTCTCCTCTCCCATGTTGTGCCTGATCACTGGAATTTCAGACAGAGCTCAAATTTACATTTAAAACATGTTTACTTTTGGCACGAGGGGCTTTGGGAGTTTCAGGGCAGCTTTTGAAATCAGAAAGATGTTCTCACCTTCATAGTACAGTGGTTTTCATACAGAAACAGTGGCTGGCAGAGTTTGGAACAACTCACACAAGGGTGGGACAGTGGACAGTACACTGATACATCACCCAAAGCAGGGAAGGCTGAAGTAAACTGAAAATTAATAGCTATTGGTCTCTGGCATGAATTCTGCCCTTCCTAGAAACTCTAGGAACTTCCCCAACCCCTCAAAGGTTGTTCTCTGCCCTTGGTGCTTCTCTAGGACAGCACATGGCAGCAGGAGTTGAAGCATCAGGAGCTCCCTCTGCTCTCCTGCTCTGCACCCACTTGGCCAAATCAAAGTTCAAGCACACATCACAAGTCATCTTCCTGGTCAGATCCCTGAGGAGAGCAAATAACGGATTTCATTTGAAAGACAGCACTGTACAACTCTTTTTAATAACCAATAACTAATGAAAAGCACTCTGGCCGGAGAAATTGTGAAGGTATAGAAGTCACTGGGATAAACAAATAAAAGCCCTGTTGTCCTGGAAGCATTTCTGCAGTGAACCCAACTGCAATGAGACATGAAACAATCTCGCCAGTAATGGATAACATTTATCACATTCACAGATTCGTGGAGCCTTTCTGCACACCTGAGGCTGTTAACAGTGTGAGGGACGGGGGGAGTTACACGAAAGGCCAACATATGGCAGTAAATCTGGAACAGCTGAACGCTGGGATAAATTCACAGTAATAATTCAAGATGCTTCTGGAAAATTTCTTGGGGCTGGGACTTCCCAGCTGCCCTGTGACGAGGTATCAAGGTAGGGGATTAAAAACATCTTTCCAGCGACGACTCACATTCTCAAAAAAAAAAAAAAAAAAAAANNNNAAAAAAAAAAAAAAAAAAAAAAAAAGTGGAATTCGGTTTTAAGAACAGGTTTCTTGCAGCTAATTCTAAAAATTAGGCATCTGCAGGAAGGCAGGTGTAGACAACAGTCAGCAGAGACAGTCAGTCACCTCTGGACATCACTTCCCAAAAGCAGGGTGACCCATTTTGCCTTCCCTGTTCATCCATCCCACAGGGAAACCAAGTTGTGTGACCACCGTGAAGCTCCAAAAGGACAGAGTATTTCAACTACAAGGTCAGAGAAGGGAAAATGGATATTTCAATTTTTATTTCACTGATTATTTGTACTGGCCCTCCATTTGCCTTATTCCTGCAGCTCTCAAAGCCACGTGAGGAAATAATTAAAGCCTAATCTTTTTTTTGCTCGGTAAAATACGGACCAATAAGTGGCTGTTAAGATTGATCAGGGGCTGAAGGAAAGCACAAACCTGGGGTAGATTTCACCTTGCTGTTTCTCAGGATGATGCAAAGACATTGAAGTCAAGCCTTTCGCAGGTAAATGACAGGCCAAACTGGGAAAAATAATCCCTGTGCTCAGCTCCTTTCCTTGGGGTGACACTGGGCTGCTCTGTAGCATTTCTGCTTTCTGTTGGCCAGAAGAACTGGAGCAAAATCAGTTTCTTTGGATGGATGGATGGATGGATGGATGGATGGATGGATGGATGGATGGATGACCATGCTCCAAAGGAAAATATAACTGAAAAGCCAATGTGAAAGCCACATTAAAGCTGTGCTTTTCCAAGCCTGCTAACCGTTCTGGAAATCCTCTTCTGTCTGCCCCAAAGCAGCATCAAAGAGTTGTGGGGCCAGGATCGATGCCAGAAATCAAGAAAGATGTTTGAATTCCAGGTGGAAATGCAAGTGGGGTCATGAGAAACTCATGTAGGATGGAGAGGACACAAGGAGGGAGGCACAGTGGCTGTCACACAGTGCAGGTGGAGCCACGGAAAGTGGGAGATCCTTACTCCAGAAAAACACTTCATCTTGCAGATTAAAAAATAATTGTGTCCTAGGCCAAGCTGCTTTTTCCTTTTCCTTTTCCTTTTCCTTTTCCTTTTCCTTTTCCTTTTTCTTTTCTTTGTCCTTTTCCTTTTTCTTTCTCTTTTTCATTTTCTAACTTTTTCTTTTCCATTTTCCTTTTCTTTTTCAAGACTTTACAAAGCCATTCCATTTGTGGCAGGGGCTATGTTAGCTCCTCAGCTGCCTGCCCATATGGCTGAGTACCTGCTTACCTGTCTTCTCCTCCCACTCTTGGGTCTGCTCCTGCAGTCCAGCAACCTGCCTGAAGGCAAAGGTTAAAAATGACAAACACTGTGGAGGTTGGCAAGCAAGAACCACCACCTCAGTTTTTGCTGATAGACCAAACCACGTGTTCGCTGCAAAAATAAGTGTGAGAAATTGTCGCATGAAAATTTTAATGTTGAAAATAGAAAAAAAAAAAGAATAAATACTACTTTCCTCTAGAAAATCATTCCAGGTAAGGTTTTCCCCCACTGCATGGACCACGGAGATTGGTTGCTCCTGTGGACAGAGGCAACTGCAAGATTGACTGAGATTAGATTTAGATTTAAAAATTAGATTTGGAGACAGGGGATGCAGGAGTCAAATGTGACCACGGGCATCAGCGTGGCTGCACTTTCACAGTCCCATCGCTCTCTGTGTCCCTTTCATGTCCCTACCTCTGGGCACACCTGGGTCAAGTATTCTGTGATAAGGATCCCAGTTTTGTGACCTTGATTCCATGCGATCCACAAGCTCACAGTGGGAGATCCTCAGGACATCTGTGGAAATGCAGTGAACAGTGAAGTGCACAGTGATGGGAATGTAAACCCTGATAATAAACCAAGTCGTGCTGATAGAGCAAGATTAGTGTGTGGCAGAGACCTGCTGCTCTGAAAAGTGATCATACAACAAGCAGCAACAGTCTCCCTTTCCCCGTTCTTGATCCCACAACAACCATAAAATGTACTCAGTTGAAATATTTAATACTTTCCTTGTGAAAGGGATGATGTTTAAACCCAGAGAAAGCAGCTGCTGTGGAAGGTGAACGCTCTTCAAATGCCACTTCTGGCTTCACATTTCCCTCCCTCGTATTCTTGTCATGTTTTCCTTCTTACCTGTAGGTCAAGTATTAATATGAAACAGTAAAGAGAAAGATAACTTTCTATTGATCTGGAAAATAAACTGGGAGACACAAAGTGGAGAGAACAAAAAGACAACCCTGCTGTGGTGCCTTTGAAAATCAACTTAGCACCTGCAGCTGGACCTTCTCCTACGGCTTGTGGGAGGAAGCTGAAAGGAGAAGGAAGATGTATAAAATTAACTTTGAAAAACACGTGTGTGCTACTTCTGAAAGGATAAAGATACCTAAAATGGGGAGGTTCAACTTGAAGCCTTCCTGGAGATTGATGGAAGCAATCTTTTTTAACACATGAGGCAAGAGCTTGGATTTGATCAGTGGCAACTCAGAGACCTCCAAAATGAATCAAACTCCTACCGTTGTCTTGATTTTTTAACCTCCTTCTCTCTTCTTTCCTTCTCCTTCTTTCTCTGATTGCCCAGAGAAGCCCACCAGTAGCAAACCAGTAGAGCCCAGCCTGCTGCTGGTGGAACTCAGCTTCACCCTGTGGGTCTGGGGGGATCATGACCCAAATCACTCTCACAAGATTGGGTTGCACAAACTCCAAGTGGAGGGGAAGGCTCGGGCAATCTGAGCTGATGCAGTTTGTCCCTGAGCGGAGGGAGAAGCCTTGATGAAGAGTATGGAGAGCTTATTACAACTCGTAGCCTTCTCCACGCTCGTGCCAGACACATCCATCACTTCACCTCACTGAACTGCCTCAGTTAGAAACCCTTCCCCTCCGTGCTCTTTTAGTCCATAAGGGCTGTAATTTAGCATTGACTTCCATTACCTTCAGGGGAGCTACACAAATTGTGCCAGCTGAGATCTGGCCTGCAATAGCCCATTAGACCCCCTAAGCCAGGCAGGAAACTGCTCTGTGCATCAGACACACCATCACTACTCCTCCTCTGCCCTTCTTTTATATAACACCACCTGCACCGGACTGGACTCGCACTGGATTTACAGTGTTGTGACAGAGTGAAAAAAAAAAAAAATCCAGCTCTCTAGTTGAAAAATGGGATTTGTTTTTCTCCTGTTTTTCTTTCCCTCGAAGGCCCAGCACTATCGTGGCGTTCTGAGTCGGGGATGAAACAAAACCAATTTAGGAACAGGATACGAGAGGAGAAGCCAGACATCCTGCAGAGGATCAGAGAGATCATTTCTCACAGGAGCATCCACAGAAATGAGAAGCAATGAGCTGAGCCCTCCTCGACAGCTTTTCATAATGCAGAGCACTGGGCAGCTGGTTAGGTGGGGAAAAAGAAATAACCAACCCTCTTTCTCTTCCTTCTCTCCTTTTATTTTTAGCCAGGAGGTGTGTTCAGGCCAGGGAGAGCAGATCTGTCATGTTGGTTAAACTGTCCTCACCACAGCAACGCTCTGAAAAGGACAGCAACTCCAAATGGGTCACTTCTCCCATCTACTACAGGGTGAGCACAGCAGGGGCTGATGAACAGCATGGGATAAAAGCCATTTAGGGCAAGGATGGGGTGAAACCTCGTTCAGAAATGAAGCTGTGGGAGAAATGAAGTGTGATGGTTGTCATTTTCCAGGAGCCCCTGCAGCCGTGACCACAGCAATGAGCCCATGAGTTCACAGCTCTGCACCCTGTTTCTGTTCTGGTTGCAACACTGGGCACATCTCTGGCCTGAGATTGTCCACATACAGCTCACAGTGATGTTCAGTCAGCCTATGAGGGTGGCAGAAAGTTGGGATAGAAATGTGTCACCTAAACTGAGAGTCTTTGGAGACAAATGGTCCAGGTTGTTATTTTAGTTTTAGTCATGTCATCGTATCTGAAGGAAAGGGCACTCATATCCCCCAGCTTTGGGTATTTGCCTGGATCATGGAACCATCGAATGGTTTGGGTTGGAAGGGAACTTCAGGATCATCTCATTCCAAACCCCCTGCCATGGGCAGAGAAACCTTCCACTAGCCCAGATTGCTCCAAGCCCAGTCCACCCTGGCCTTGGACACTTTCAGGGATGGGGCAGCCACAGCTGCTCTGGGCAACCTGTGCCAGGGCATCACCACCCTCTACTGACCTGGGTCAGCAGAACTCCACAGTCTCCCACTACAGATGATGGGGAGAAATTGAAGGTGGGACTCCCTTTCTCTGCTTTCAGGTGTTTGCCTTCAGGTGCCTATGTCTGCACAGGTTTTCTGGCCTCCTGTAACAGTGGAGGTCTAGCCAAATGAGTCAATAGAAGTAATGCCACAGGTCTGCTCATGCTTGGGTAGACTCCTAATCTTTTTGTTAGAGAAATCATGCCCTGAACTTGGCTCAGCAAAGAAACCTGGGGTGACTTGCTCAGATGGAGATACCTATATTAGAAGTGTCCATCCTAGATCAGATTATTTTCTCTTATAGAGGTTATTTGGAGAAATTGTCTGGTCTGGGTGTGCTTTATCTTTGTGAAGAAGCCCGAAGAATTCTCTCCAATGACTCCAACGAAGATCTTGAGTGATCAGCTGGCTCCCCATTATGAACACAGACCTGTGTATGCAGACATCAGTTAAAAACCAGAGCTCATTCTTCTGACATCTGGTCTGCAAAAAGGCCACCAAATACCTGTCAATAACAACTTCTACCTGGAAAAATTATCAGTGTTCCCTCTTTGCACATGGGAGTGAATGTGTTGCCTGAGCTGTTAGGCATCTGCCACAGCACCTTAAAAGCTTCTAGACCCAAAGATCTGAAAGGCAAGAATTTTCTGCCTGAAAATAACCTTTTTCTTTTTTCAAAACAAACTATGTAATTTATTCCAGTATGACCCAACTACTCATCACCCAAATGAGTAAGAGAGGAGTAAGTATAATCATTAAAATACAACAGATGTAGATCAGTTCGAGAAAACCAGAGGACAAATCCGATACCAAACTAAAATCTGTGAAATCAGAAGTCACTTGTGAATCCTGAGGTATCCTGGGATTAGATTTGTCTGGATGGAAAGGATGATTTCTACTTGCAGCCTTTATTTAGAAGAACTGAGCACTGATGTCCAGCCAGCGAGATGTGGATTCATGTTTACGAGTCGCCTGGCAAATACTTACGCACCTCCCACAAAAAAACCCTCTCATTAAATGTTAATTAAATGCAACACATTAGGGCTCAGCAGACACTCTGCTGCTGAGTTATATACATACACTGCAGACACTCTAATGAAATCCTTGACTTTGATTTACGAACATGAATGCAGCTCGAGCTGGGGCTCGCGCTGGTGTCTAATTTCGCACCAAACAAAGGAGGCCGCCTTCCCTCTGCTAATGGTTCCAGCTTTTTAATGAATACTTCCAGCCATGATGTAATTACACAGTAACTTACAGGCAGGGAAGTGACACGGGCAGAGAAATGGCTCGCACGAAGGGAACCTCCTCTGCTGGCAGTGGGAGAGGGTTTTGTTGGGTCTCCAGCAGCAAACGCCTTTCAGCCACTGCTGATGTCATTTCAGTCCTCATTGCTCTCACTGCCATCACAAACCTTCACTTGATCTAAAGGGATAGGAACAGCAGGTAAGGCTCGTGTTGTGTCACTCCAGTTACAATCAAGAGGATGAAGGGCCATGGGTAAAAATCATCGAGAGAAAATTAGAGGTGTGAGACTTCAGGAGTGAACTCATTGATGCAGATGGCTCCTGATAGAGCTTCTCAATGCCGTATTCACTTGTTACATGTGCAAAATAATCAACACATTACTGACATTTATTCAGCTTCAAAGTAAGGAAATACACCTAATTCTGGCCCAACTGGAGAGTAACCTCAAGGTTGCCTCCTTTTTATTTTTTAGTTTCCTCTAGACTCCTTCAATTTCCAGTGCAGACACTGACTGGCAATTTCAGAAAACAAACTCTGAAATACTTTTTAATCCCACCGGTGTTTAGCCTGCCATATGGGACAACTGAAGCTCTCCAGGACTAATAATATTACTCATTTTCTCCTGTTTTTTTCTCTGGAATTCTCCTTTAGGAACCAGAGAGGGAGGCAGGTCCTGTCATGCCACATATTACAACTCCTCAATGACAATCAGCACCTAGCCCAGGGTGTTCATTCATCCACTCTCACCACAAAACACCCGGGAGAGGAGCAGCCTTTTAATAGTTTTAACATAAAAAGCCCTCCAAAACTCTGAAAATACTGGAAGGTCCCCACCTGCCAGGGAAGCCTCTGGTTCTCCTTCCCAAATTCTTGGCTCTTGGGCAAAGACCCACCCTGCAAAAATGCAGAGCAAATTGCCCCATGAGTTTAGAGGGATTTAGACACAGGTTTGATGAGCTCAGACAGAGTTTGTGCTGCTGTCAGGAACTGGTTTGGTACTTTCAATATTAGCTGAGGTATCTCCTCCCTCCACTGTGCCTGTTTTCCTTCTAAACCCATATCTCTTTCTCCTTAAAAATACATGGCTTATTTCTCAGTGTGGAGGAAAGTATTGCTCTCCAAGCAAGCCCAGCGATACAGAAAGAGAAACTTGAAAATAACAATCCTTGCTGAAGTGGTGGGAGCCTGAAGTCACTTGTGTTGTGTAGTACTTTGAGATTCCCAGAATGGAAGACGTGGTTGAAATGCACGTTACCGTCTCAGGGACATAAAGGAGAGATCAGATGAAATAATGATAAGAAAAGGCAAAATAAAAGAGTTCCTCTCCTCCCCGAGGGTAGGCTGTGCTGATTTTATGAATGTGAGAACCTATTCTTGGCCTTACACAGGCATCTGTGAAAAATGTGTCACTGCTGCATCCCTCTATGAGCGTCCTGTCAAAAACAAAAGAGCGTGGGGGAATTGGGTGCACCTGCCACATCCTGCAGGAAAGCCTGTGGAACTGACCACGTCCTTCTGCAGGGCTCTGCACTCACCACAGATAACTGAGGGACCAGCAAGGTCAGCCACTACCTTGGATGGAGTCCTAGAAAACCATCCAGGCGCACTAAATAAACCAGAAGCCAGGGAGTGCCTGGGGAGGAGTGATCTTAATGCTTTCAGACCAGGGATGTCGCCAGCAGAAGGCTCAGGCAGCAAAGCTTGAGGCAAAAGACCACGGGAAACTTTGCCTTAAACCGAGGTCCTTACCTGTGATGAAATGTAAACAGATACTGAAAAACATCTGATTATTCCAGCCTTTTCCATAATGCTAAGTGGAAGGGAGGGAGCTTTGCTGGAGAAGCCCCACACAAAGTAAAAGTTGCTGTCGCATGAAGAAGGCAGAAAAATAGATATTTAGACACCTCACTTACAGTTTTATGTTAAAACTGTTAAAAGGCTGCTCCTCTCCAGGGTATTTTGTGGTGAGAGTGGATGAATGAACACCCTGGGCTGGGTGCTGATTATCACTGGGGAGTTGTAATATGTGGCATGGCAGGACCTGCCTCCCTCTCTGGTTCCTAAAGGAGAATTTCACAGAAAAAAAACAGGAGAAAATGAATAATATTACTAATCCTGGAGAGCTTCAGTTGTCCCATATGGCAGGCTAAACACTGGTGGGATTAAAAAGTATTTCAGAGTTTGTTTTCTGAAATTGCCAGTCAGTGTCTGCACTGGAAATTGAAGGAGTCTGCAGGAAACTAAAAAATAAAAAGGAGGCAACCTTGAGGTTATTCTCTAGTTGGGCCAGAATTAGGCGTATTTCCTTACTTTGAAGCTGAATAAATGTCAATAATGTGTTGATTATTTTGCACATGTAACAAGTGAATATGGCATTGAGAAGCTCTATCAGGAGCCATCTGCATCAATGAGTTAGGAGGGAGTTGTGAGCCCAGAGCTCACAAGCTGTGCTTCATCTGCGAGGGGTCAGAACACTCCACACCAAGGGGGTAAACTATTTTTAATATATTAGATGAGCTATTAGACAATTAGAACGTTGTGTGAACAGAACATACCAGTGCACTGTGCTCAGAGGGCAGAAAAAATGCTGCTCTCCCTCTGTGTACATCCCCCACTTTCTATTTGGCAAGGCCATTTTAAAAGAACCAAACTCTTCAAGGGGCACCAAACAATAGTTTTGGCTCCAAAAGAAGTACAGTATTTGAATTTTGGGGCTCAGAAGTCAGCTGAATTCCCTACAGTCAGCCATTTAGTTGAACATATCATTGAGCTCAACTCAAGAGCTCCACCAACCCGTTACCAAACCGTGCTGGTTATTTGGGAAATTGAGTTCTTGTCCCATCTGAACCTTTGTGGGCTAAATTTTCCCCAGGCTCAGGGGCTGAAAACATTGAATTAAGGTGACATGATCCCCATCTAAACTCTATAATAAATTCAGAAGTCATGCCTGTTTCAAAATATTCCTTGATTTTTTTCAGCTTATGCCTTGAATATTAAGAAATTCAATTAAGCTAAGGTACCTTTTGCACCTCAAAATGGTGAGTTCTTTCCTTCTCTTCATGGAAGGAATGATTTTATTTTTCCCCCTTCAAAAACATTATATTATGTTGCTTGATCACAAAGTTTTAAAAGATGAATATAGCAGCTTTTCAGACAGGAAAAGAGTCAGTGGCTTTTAAAACTGGCTGGTTCACCTGAAGGCCAAATCAGCTCAGACTGGTCTGCTTCCAGGGTGGGAAGAACTGAAAGAAGGAATATAAGGTGATAGAATCTAAATTAATTCCAGTTAAACTTACACGTCAAACACAACAGTTGAAGTAAATGCTGCTCATCTCTGCGGTGAGGGGGACAGTGAGAAATTAAACAGAAAGCTGTGAACACATAAGAAAATGGGCTTGTGAATTGCCCACTATGAATTAGGTATGTGAACAAATAAATGGCCATCAAGAATTCAGGTTGTCAAATATTCTCAATTTTTTTAGCAGCAGAAAGAAATCAGATTTATAGATTTGAGACCCAAAGCTGATGAGTGCTGGATTAGACTGTCAGCGGCATGAGAGGACAGGGCAATGTTTTGCCAGTAGAGCTCCATGGTCTGTGGTCCACAGGGCACGAGTTATGATTCTGGAGGGTTGGAAGTAGACGATCTTTAAGGCCCCTTCCAACTCAAAGCATTCCATGATCTCCCCCCAGAGAAAGAAGTGGAATTCATAAATTAGCAAGCTCAAAACTTTAGATGAAGGGGAAGTCACTGGCCCCATGGACATGGGAAAAGTTAAAACCCACATTTTTTCCGCATCTCTCAATGTTCTAAGGGGAATATGCTAAAGCTGCAGTTTGAATTTAACCCTATTGGCATTTTCTGAATGCCCACCAGAGGAGAATGGGAGGGAACTCATGCTTTGGTGTCTGTAATAATCAGGATAAAACTCCCTGTGGAACCAGTAATTCTGCTTCGCTTCTCTACCTGGAAGTCCCTCAGTTTTCACCCAAGCTTGTGAGAAATTCATATTTTCCTCCTGTCAGATATCAGTTCAATTGACAAATAGTCTCAAAAATCATGAGAAGGGAACAACTGACAGCCTTGAGTGTGCAGTCTTAGGTGGCAAAGTCTAGAACCCACCAGTGGTGATTGAGAGCTGACCCAGAGCTGCAGAGGCTGCCAGGGCAAGAAAGAGCCACTGAGACAGAGCTCGTACTTGGGAGAGAAAAATCAAACCAGAAATATCTGTGTAAGTGGGCTGAGGTGCAGTGAAAGGACTTCAAAGAAGATGAGTTTGAAGGAGAGGAATGTCTGAGACTGTGTATCACTGGGACATGAAAGTGAAGGGAATATTTGTGGGTGCTAAAATTGCCTTTTTCCACTTTAAGGGCTCCAACAATAACACATCGAATCTTTCTTGTTGGCCACAACCAATTCTGCCCAGAAGCTGGGTGTGCTGTGACCACTTTAATACCAGAGGTGTCAGGTATCTGCAGACAGCCTGTGGTTAGGCTTGGCTTCATCACACCTACCTACAAAGTGGGGACCCACTGAGAGCTCACTGATCTTGGCTCCTTCCTCACTCAAGAGAACAGGATCAGCACCTGCAGAGGTGATTCATCTTCCTCTCTCCCGACATCTGATCCCCCCTCCCAGCGGATGGTGGGATGATTCACCCTATGGAGATACCATTCCACCTCTAACAGATATTGAGGAAACCTGCTTGTCTTAACAAACGGTACAACTCTTAGTTGGCTTAAAGTATAAAACCAGCCCAGACGATGACTTGGTGGTGTCATCTCTCCCTCTGGGATATGAGTTTCTGGGTTTGTGAGATGGGAATTACTCCATCACAGCAGCATTCCTGGTGGCAGGAGAAACCTTCAATCCAAACAAAACCCCATCCTTGAAGGAACAGCACTTTTTTATCCAACTCCAGCTAAGAACTCAGCATCACAAATTATTAAATCTCTTGATATTGCCAAGAAATCATTTAGAAGTACAAGGAAAAAAAAAAAAAAAAGCCATCAGCTTTTTCACTGTGAAAGCAAATGGGTTCCTTGATTTTCCAGTGGTCACCGGCGTGTGCTAAGTGGACATCAAATTTTGGGGAATGAGAGAAGACACAGAAGGCGTCAGAGATTCATCTCCACTGTAATTTGCTGATCCTCTGCACGAATAATTTCCATTCAACTGACCTTGAGGAAAATATTAATAATATGATAATGAAGCATTTGCATACACCTCTGAGTATATTGTCAATTCAAACAAGGGAGTTTGGCCAGAGCTCTTTGTCAGCAATCAGAGAAGCAGAACAAGTTCATCTGTGAGAAACTCTTACGTTGAACCCCCAGCTGACACCTGAAAATATTGGTGACAAGCCTGACTTTTTTTTGGTAAGATTTCTTGAGTGCCAGAGCCCAGGGAGAAGCAATGGGACATGGATGTTTTAAAAAAGTTTTTCACTGTTCAGAGCTCAATTTTCACTTTCCAGATGAGTTCTTGCATGTTTTTGCACACCTTAAACATCATAAAAAGCACATTTACTGATTTGAAGACATGACAAATACATTCCAGTTGTACTTTCCTGAAAAAACCACTAAAATTTGAACTTAATTTCATCATCAGTGAGTTACACATAAAAAACAAAACACCAAAATAGACTTGTGCATACAATTTGAGGTGTTTTAACAGTGTTGTGCCTCTTCCTGAGACATATCTAAGGTATTTTCTTCCAGGTGATTTAGAAACTTTTGAAAATTTCATTCAAAGTTGAAATCCAAACTGTGGACATATAATTTTGATCTCCTTTCTTGGTGCAACATTCCCTGTGGTGATTACATTGATTATGGTCAGAGAAAGGACACTCTCACACATGAAAGGTGTGCAAAGAAGGCTCATTTCTCAAAGCTGAGAAAATTTTGGAGAGAAATTTTTGGACAAAAGTGTAGACAGGAAATTGTGAATGAAAATCGAGAGTGTTTCAGGAATAATTCATTAGATGGCCAAAATCCAAGTGTCCACAATCAAGATAGGATAACTTTGACTGAAAAAGAAATCACAATTTTCTGACAAAGTGAAAACGTCAAGTAGAAGTATCTATATATAGGCACGCTATCTTTGTGTCTGTTTTATTATGTGCATTTATTATGTCCAATTGCTTCCTCACTTCTTCTGTGCATACTGTAATTTTTTTTTTCAGGCAGATGAAAAAATGTGCATGGATGTATTTTTATAGAATCAGAGAATGGTTCGAGTTGGAAAAGACCTCTAAGGTAATTGCCTTCACCACTAAACCATGTCCCCAAATGCCATACCCATGTGTTTTTTGAAAGCTTCCAGGGCAGACGATTCCACCATTTTTCTGTTTCTAATGCTTGGCCACCCTTTCAGTGAATAAATTTGTCTTGATATCCAATTTAAACCTCCCCTGGTGCAACTTGAGGCCATTTCTTCTTGTCCTATCACTTGGTACCTGGGACCTCGTTATCAGTTTGCTCAAAGCCTCAGAAAACCTGACTCCAAACAGTTCCCATGATGGGGCATCTCCAGCTTCTCTGGACAACCTGGTCCAGTGTCTCACCACCCTTATTGTAACCAATTCCTTCCTTACATTCAACCAAACCCTACCCAATTTCAGTTTAAAACCATTGCCCACTGTCCTTTCACTGCGGGACTTGATAAAAAGTCTCTCTTCTTCTTTCTTACAGGCTCCCTTTATGCATTGAAAGGCCACAATAAGGTCTCCCCAGAGCCTTCTCCAGGTTGAACAAACCCAACTCTCTCAGTTCATCTTCACATCAGAGGTTCCAACCCTCTCACCATTTTCTTGGCTCCGCTCTGGACAGTCTCCAACAGGTCCATGTCCTCCTTGTGATGAGGACCCCACAACACCTCAGGTGGAGTCTCATGAGAGGAGGGGAGAATCCCTTCCCTCAACCTACACTTCTCTTGATACAGCCCAGGACACAATTTGTTTTCTGAGCTGCAAATCATCAGATCATGGTCAAATTTTCACCCACCAGTATCCCCAAGTCCTTCTCCACAGGGCAGCTCTAAGCCCATTCATCCCCCAACCTCTGCTGATGTCCAGGATTGCTCTATCACAGGTGCAGGACCTTGCACTTGCCCTTTTTTTATATACTCTTGCTTTATTATTTACTTTCCTTGGCATTTATTTGGATATCCCAAATGAGATTGCAAACAGAAAAGGACAATTCAAGTTTTCAGAAAGGATAAGAAAGGTGGGGAAATCTCAAACTGGCAGGAATGAAGGATTATGGAAGGATGGGTTTTAAAGTACACCAGAATATGAAAGCAGCCAAGAATGCTAAAGGCCAAAAATGTAACCCTTTCCAACTAATGCCATTAGAGAATATCCTGAGTTGGAAGGAACCCACAAGGATCTCTGCATCCTACTCCTGGCTCTGCACAGGACAACTCCAAGAATGACACCGTGTGCCAAAAGTGCCCAAGTGTTTTTTGAGCTCTGGCAGCCTTGGTGCTGTGCTCACTGCCCTGGGGAACCTGTTCAGTGCCCAACCACTGAAGTGAAGAACCTTTTTTCTGTTATCCAACCTAAACCACCCCTGACACAACTTCAGGCCATTCCCTGGGTCCTGTCACTGGTCACCCCAGAGCAGAGATCAGTGCCTGCCCCTCCTCTGCCCCTCACAAGGAAGTTTTAGATCACAATGAGGTCTCCCCTTGGCCTCCCCATCTCCAGCTGAACACACCAAGTGAACCTCAGCTGCTTTCATAAGGCTTCCCCTCCAGGCCCTTCACCATCTTCATAGCTCTCCTTTGGATAATTTCTAACAGCTTTTTATGTCTGTTACATGATGGTGCCCAATATAAGAAGGAGAAGCCTTGAATAAACCCTTCTGTCCTATTGGAGGACATCTCAACACTTGCTGAGGTTTTCAGCCTTGGCAATGTTAAGTTCCCACACACCTCAGAATCCCAGAGACATTTCAGAGTCAGGCAGAAGTCACGTTCTGGCTCCAGGAATGGGTCATGGGGAAGTCTTGTAGGCTTTGGTCTGTCGCTCAGCTGTGCCCATTCCAGCAGAATGCAGCTGCGTCCAACAAAATGCCAAGAGCAAGGGGCATGGGCTGTGCCTGCAGAGCAGGGTGTGATTTCCCAGCTCACAGGGGCTGCAAACAGGGGGTTTGGGAGCTGAATGTCACTCAGCCATGACCTCCCACCACAGTGTTGTGGCACGAGCAGCCTTTGGCTGGATGACCAAGGGAGAAGTGAGTGGGAGTGAAAAGTGATGCTCTGCTAACAGATAAAGCTGGTCAAGCTGGTACTGCTGAACTGGTGTCACTTTGTGGCTGATCCTTTTCAAAAGGTCACTGGAGGTTCTGGAAAATACTGCACTCTAAGTTAAGATGAAGAGAAAGTTTCTTTATTAAATGGGACATAAAGAGGTCATGCTGTCTATTGAAAAAAAAATAAATCTTAAAAGCAGTGTCCAGGTTGTGGCACAGACGTACCTGCACCAGAGGAGATTGGGGGTGTTGAGGTTTCTTTAATCTGGCAGGGAAAGGCAAAACAAAGACCAAAAGCAGAAAACTGAAGACAGAAAAATCCAAATTAGAGGAAAGGCACACATTATTGACGGTGATTAATCACAGAAACAAATTACCCAGGGAAGAGGCAGAATCTCCTCTCCTGATGTTTTCAGAGCTTTCTCAGGCAGGATGCTCCCAGTAAACATATGCTGTTGATCTGCATACAGGACGAACCACAAAAATTTAAGAAAGTGTTCAAGAAATATGACTTAATGACTCTTATTCTCTTATCTGTTCTTCTAAGGCTTTTATGAGTCTATGAATTGTACCTAATTAGCCACATTCAGTCATTACAGAGATAATGAGAACACCCAGGTTACATCAGAATCGAGATCATTTGCATAAAACACCTCCAAACAAGCACAAAAGTCTTGCAGCAAAAGCTGAATATTAACCAACAACGGAAGGAGGGAAAATATCCTTTTTCTATGTCCCATTGATTTTTATTCTCGTTTCTCAGGGAGTTTCTCCTGACCTGGACATCTTTGGCCTGAGACAGTGTGTGTGTGTTTCCACACCTGTCATTTTACTTGCAAACACCTTTTAAAAAATTGATATTCTCTCCAAATGGAAGTAAGATCCCCTCAGCCGGCTGTTTGTTGCAGAAGCTGAATGCAATGCCTGATTTATTTGTCAGACTGAGTATTCAAAACATCACTTAGGAGGTGTCCCAGATGGTCACGCAAAGGTAGTGGATATTCAGATGACTAAATGAGGAGAGTCATGTATTGGTATTTGATAGCAGCACGAATATTAAGGGCTGCCATATAATGTCTGCGCACAAGTTGGTTTATGTTGCTGAGATCTCAGAGAGAATTATGCAGTCAAAAATTATAGCGTCATTGTTATTATTATGACATTATTAAATAATGCCAAAATTAGCATTTTAAGCCTGTTTCTTCCCTTAACTAGCGAATCTTCACTCAGTACAATGCCCTGTAACAACAATAATGGGAAGGCTACCAGGCTGGGAGCAGAATGAACCTGGGGGTTGGAGCATTAATTAAGATCAACTGGATTCTGCTTTACTCTGCTCCCATTCATCAGCACAGCTTGGGTGCCCTCTTTCTGAGTTGGTCTTCTGATGTTTACCTGCATTTCTTTGGCTTGTTAGTGAAGCATCCAGGATTCCCAAGCAGCCTCCCACCTAAATACCAGCCAGACTTTGAATGGGTTCACTTCCAAGAACAGATGAAAGCAGCACAGTTGTTCCAAAATGGGCATAGGCCAAAACATTCGGCGCTCACAGCCAACTGCTCATGAACTGTCTACACACCGAGAGTTATTGGCAGGCAGCGTATGGCAAATAGGCTGCTCTTCACAAAGCTGTGAGCTCTTTGCGAGCCACTTTTAAGCAGATAAACGGACCAAACGGCTTGTTATGAATTACACACGCCATTTCTATATGCCACCAGATGTGTTTCAGTGTAAAATCACCAGTCCGCAATGATTAGTTAGTGAGCTGGAGATGAGGAGAGCCTGGACAGGCATTTTCAGCTTGCTGGCGTTCAAACCCGGGCCAAGTTAAATCCAATTATGCCCAGATATCAGACTGTGCCTAATAAATGCCAGTGCTGTTAATGAGCACCTGTATTTTTTCCCTGCTGTATCCCAGTGTTCCAGCAAAGATTCAATGGGAATAGAAATTACTGTGAGTGAGCGCAGAAGTGACTGTTGGAAATGCCCTAGGCAAATGGTGGCCACCATGATGTCACTGGTGGCATGTCAGATGAGGAAGAGTGGAAAAGGTTTGTTGCTGCGTTAAACACAGATGTGGATTCCTATCGCCCCTTGCCACACTCAGAGGGTGTCATTACTCCCACGTGTAGACTTCAGATTTTCAGCACAGTACGTTTTGGCAATTTTTTTTTTCTGGATTTGTTGCCTGTAATTCCCTTCTGATCAAATTTTAGCCCTTCACTCTCGGATTCAGTAAAGTATCTTTCAATTTAGGAATATGGATGGGCCACCACATAACCTGTAAGCTTCTGTCAGCCTCCTCATGTGGTTTTATCTCTATAACAAAAAAGTTCATAGAATCATTTGGGTTGGAAAAGCCTTCTAAAATCATCCAGTCCAACCCAGCACAGACAGGCCACCACTAAACCATGTCCCCAAGTGCCACATCCACACATCTTTTAAATCCTTCCAGGGGTGGTGACTGCACCACTGCCCCAGGTTCCTGTTCCAATGCTTGACAAGCCTTTCCATGAAAAAGTATTCTGAATATCCAACTTAACTCTCCTCTGGTACAACCTGAGGCCATTTCATCATGCTCTTGGTACCTGGCAGAAGAGCCTGACCCCCACCTGGCTACAATCTCCTGTCAGGGAGTTGTAGGGAGTGAGAAGGTGCCCCCTGAGCCTCCTTTTCTCCAGGCTCCTTATCAGATTTGTGCTCCAGACCCTTCCCCAGCTCCGTCACCCTTCTCTGGACACATGCCAGCCCCTCAATGTTTTTCTTGTCATGAGGGGCCCAAAAGTGGACACAGGATTCGAGGGGTGCTCTCACCAGTGCCCAGTACAGGGGGATATTCATTACTCTGCTCCTGCTGACCATATCATTGCTGGTACAAAGCCAGGATGCTCCTGACCTTCTTGGCCACCTGGGCACACTCTGGCTCATGTTCAGCCAGCTGTGAACCAACAGCTCCAGACTCTTTATCACCAGTCAGATTTCCAGCCACAAAAGTCTTTGGAAGAGACTTAGCTTAGAGGGGAATAAATTAAAGCATAAACTTGCCCCCAAGATCTCTACAGAGGATGTCTTCAATGAGAACAATTTTTCTGAAAAGCACAGAGGGCACAAGTATCCTTGGAATAATCAGCAAGCTAGAAAGAGGGATCTGTCCATTCAATAGCACAGAAAGTCCTGTTGATCTCTTAGGGCTCCCCAAAGTAGCAGCAATGGGTTTCCAAGGAGATGCCCCACCATTTCAATCAACAACAAATGCTCCTGGTCCTTACCTGGATGGAGATCTACAATGTTCTGGGAAAGGACTGTCCTACCACCAAGGGTGGGCACCACCAGTCCCAGTAACATCACATACTGCCTGGGCAGTTCAGTGAGGAGATCACTGCAAACCAACTGAATAGAACACTAGAATGTATGAAAAGCCCTGCATTCCCTCTCTCTCATGCCACACTTTCTGCTGGACTAGCAGGTTGATTGACGCTGGGGTGTTCACCCCAGGCTGGAAGGTGAACTTTGTCTTCATGCTTACACAGCCTGATTCTAATTTAAGCTTCCCCTTTCTCCCTTGTGGGTTCCTCTCCCTGCCCTGCCCTGAGAGTTCACTGGGTTTTATGAGTTATGTGCTAATCAGTCTGCTGGGTCTGTGCTAATTCATCATCTGGCCTCCAAAGAATGGAGGGAGCTGGGTGGCTGTTCTGGTCCATCTGTCCCCCTGAAGTCTGAAGGAAGCTGATGGTGGGCAGGCCGTGGTGAGGAGGGACTACTTGGCAGGACAGAAAGGGTGAAGGATGCCCATTCTTCTCCATCATCTTAAACATGGATCTCCTTTCTCCACAAAACTTTTTCTCCAGGCAAAATGACCCTCCTGAAGTTCAGTTTGAGGATGGGGTGCTGGGGAGGTCCTGGGAGCAGCACCAGTGTCCATAAGCTGTCAGGACCTGGCCTTATTCATCATCACAGGGTTTGGGCAATTGCCAAGGACCCTCCAGTAATTCAGTTGAGTTTCTTCTCTGCTAAATGAGTTTACAGTGATGAATAGTGTTTTCTGGGTAATTTAATAATATTAATGGGATCTCATTAGGCTGGAATTCATTTACATTCCTGAAGGTGTATCCCCTGCTGGCAGCCTTTGGAAAGACTGGGGTGGAGAGGAAAACCAATATCCTAATTCATTCACATCCCTAAATACTTCCAACAAGGCAAAGGTTTTAAAGCACTTTATTGGTTCTGTTTATTTAATTTACATTCTTCTTTGTGTGATGTGCTTTTATTTCCTACACAGGCCATAAACCCAACACTGTTCAGTTGAAAGCGCCACCAAGAAAGATGATATTAGAATTAGAAATAGATATCAAATGGCCAGAATTATTGTCATGATTATTGTTATCCAAAAATCAGATGATGGAAATGCAATGATTTATTCAAAATAAATTCTGTCTTCAGAGCACGAGTAACCTCTCCGTGTGAGATAGTGCTGATAGCAGTGGTGCCTGTCAGCTCAGCCACTGCTCCAGCTCCTGAGAAGGGGATTGGCAGAAAGAAGGTGTTCACACTGTTTGTTTTGATCGTTCAGAACAAGATTGTCACTTTTATTTCCATTAAATTATATCTCTTGCAGTGTGGAACTCGCTTCTCTCTTTTGCCTCACAGGACACAGGAAGGTACAATCATCATTATCAACAGGAATAACAGTATCAGGGCAAAGCATCATTCCAGAAATGAAGGTGTCACCGTGAGCCTTGATGCTCCAGAAGACACACAGTGGCAAACCAAATGGGAAATGTGAGTTAAAACCTATTTTTAAAGTGAAATACCTCAGAATACTCTTCTGTGCTTCAGGTTCTCACTGGCTTCTTGGGTGAAGGTGACCAGATCTTAACACTGAGCTCAGAATAATTTTCTGGGCAAATGAGAGTCTTCTGGAGAAATTTTGTTTGGAGATCAGGGAAGGAGGAATTAAATTTCACCCATGTGCTCCCTGAAACTCTCATTATTGAATTTCTTTCAGATTTTCCTATTCACATCTCTCAAAACCCTGAAAGAAACAGTTTTCTCTAATTCTTATACTACAGTCAACTGAAAAATGTCTCATTTTAGAGAGAAACTTTTATTTTCAGTAATTTTTTTTTTGCGGGGGGAATCCACTCTTTATAGAAAGTGAAATTTCAAATTTTTATATTTTT
>VWZG01009917.1:204308-215988 GCA_013396735.1 Grallaria varia | reverse complement strand
GAAAAAAAAAAAAAAAAAAAAAAAAAAAGAAGTGCAGACAAATTAAGGGATATTTTTAATAAAATAACCTTATTCGGTAAAAATACTCCCACATTTTTCATCACCAAAATTTCTGATAGAATTCTTTTATGCCAGCTGTAGTTTACCTCTGCTACCAGAATAAAATCCCTATCATGATAAAAGCCTCCACACCCTCCTAACTCATATTTCATGCCACTTTTTGCACCAGAAGAGTGAATAATTCAGCAGATTGGAGTAATGAATCATTTTCTCATCCCAACGTGGCTGCTGCTCCTGATGATTAATACTGATTTATATATTGCTCATGACAGTCTTAACCAGGTCAGGGCCTCACGGTGCGACATCCTGTTTGGGATACACTGAATAAACAGTTCCTGCCCCAAAGGGCTTCAAGTGTAAGGTTTTGTTCTTTTGGTCCTTGCCAGTGGATGGAGAAAGAGAAGAGGAAGAGGAAGAGGAAGAGGAAGAGGAAGAGGAAGGGGAAGGNAGAAGAGAAGAGAAGAGAAGAGAAGAGAAGAGAAGAGAAGAGAAGAGAAGAGAAGAGAAGAGAAGAGAAGAGAAGAGAAGAGAAGAGAAGAGAAGAGAAGAGAAGAGAAGAGAAGAGAAGAGAAGAGAAGAGAAGAGAAGAGAAGAGAAGAGAAGAGAAGAGAAGAGAAGAGAAGAGAAGAGAAGAGAAGAGAAGAGAAGAGAAGAGAAGAGAAGAGAAGAGAAGAGAAGAGAAGAGAAGAGAAGAGAAGAGAAGAGAAGAGAAGAGAAGAGAAGAGAAGAGAAGAGAAGAGAAGAGAAGAGAAGAGAAGAGAAGAGAAGAGAAGAGAAGAGAAGAGAAGAGAAGAGAAGAGAAGAGAAGAGAAGAGAAGAGAAGAGAAGAGAAGAGAAGAGAAGAGAAGAGAAGAGAAGAGAAGAGAAGAGAAGAGAAGAGAAGAGAAGAGAAGAGAAGAGAAGAGAAGAGAAGAGAAGAGAAGAGAAGAGAAGAGAAGAGAAGACGATGAGTGGAGAGGAGAAAATGATCCAATTGCATAAAAACCTTGCCAGTTTATCCAACCCTTGATAAACACCAGATACTTATTTTTTGCAGCAGCCTCACCTCATGTTACCTGGGAAAATCTGGATGACGAGATGTTTTTGCAAACGAGGAATCCAGAAAGAGCCATTCATAGCCTTTCTGACAGTGTTGTTGGAGTTTCAGTTACATTATTCAGCTGCTCATGCTGGGATGTGTTTAGGTTTTTTGACAGGCTGAAGTCCCTGGCCAACAAGGAACAGAGAGATGAAACACAAGTCATGCACAACCCCTTTCCTCTGCATTTCTTAATCCTTTTAAAAAATACCAATATATTTTCAATATATGAGCGGCAACAATTACATAAGGCTCTCTTTGAAAAGACAATAGTTTGCACTCAGAAAAAGAGGAGAGCACTGAACAGCTGTGAGACAATCCCACAATCGCTGCACCTTTTCAAAATAGCACAGTGGACTGCACTTTATAGAATAGAAAAAAAAAAGAAAAAAGAAAAAATTATTTATTCACTTCTAATTGAAAAATATGGCTTAGGAATTCACATTTTCTTACAAACACTGAAGATGATGACAGTGACAATGAAGAAGATGATGATGGTGACAATGAAGAAGATGATGAAGGTGACAAGGAAGAAGAAGATGATGATGATGACTTCATTGTCATGACTCCTATTGCCAGGAATGAATTTTATTAATATTATTAAATTAAGCCATTATTATTCTTTTTGTCCAAGCAGAGACTACAAGGGCTATTGTCAAGCAAAAAGGATAAAATTATGAAAAGAGGAAGCCTGTTTCTGTCCCCAGCTCTGTTTGGTCCACTCCATAGGATTGCTCTGATCTCCCTGACTTCCCTTCAGCCCGTCCAGATGCTCTTTCCACACCAAAACACTGGAAAGATGGGGCTGGTACCTTTTAAAGACGTTCTGCTTTACCTCACACCCTGATACTGTGCTCGGCTTTATCTCTTAACTCACCCAGCCTCACCCATGACACCAGGCAGTGCTGGACTTTGTGAAATGTGATGCTTTTTAACCCATAATCTCGTCCTTCTGCCTTCTTTGGTGCTTTTATCTAGTCAGCTTTGGGGGGAAAACCCAAAACTGATACCAGTTCAAGATAGTAGAGTTCACCCACAATTCCCTTTCCTCATCCATGTCACTCCGTGATGAAGAATGGGATTTCTTTTCAAGAACCCGCTGCAATTTTGCCCCTGAAGGAAAGAATTACCTCCAGAAAGCCTGACCCACGCATGCTCAGCTCACATGTGGAGTGGTATCTGCAGACTGGCATCAAGCCTCATCTATAAATAGGAGGGTTTAGATGTGGAATGAAGTCCTCTTATCTGTGGGTGATGCTCCTGTAAAGGCATCGCCCTGGAGGAGCAAGATAACTTTATGATTCAGGAGTAGGTATCCCAAAATATTCAGGAGCTGTAGCTGCAGGGCCACACCGGTGATGGATCGATACCGGCACCGTGTCTCCTCCGCTGCTTCCTGCTCAGACAAGCCTCGTTCATCATGTTGTCCTACACCAGGGAGGGACAGCTCAGCACTGCAAATGCCTCTAGTCAGTGATTACAGCAACAGGGTTATTATTTCTTTAAATAAAAAAAAAAAAAAGGCAATTTTTAGCCTTCATGTTCTGCCAGAGAGCCCAAACAGCAGCGGTGCCAATTTATCCTGGTCAATCATTTCTTCCTGTTCCAGGTTCATGTGCAGACTCTAAACTTGGCATGTCCTGTATCTTTGGAATGGATAGATCTGGGGCTGCCCGTTTGTTGTTCTTTATCTCATCTGTCTCCTTTCTCTGTACTATTTATTATTTTTGATTTCCGGTTTTTAAATTAAGTTTCTCCTCAGTTTCTAGACTCTGATCTTAATTTTAATTAGTTGGGTTTTGGGGTTGTTTTATTTTTTAATGTGGTGGTGAATATTCAGACCTCTTCTCACCATTTTTCCCCAGGAAAATGTGTCTGCAAACACACATTGAGCCATCATTGTTATGCAAAGGTCCCACAAAAGTACTTCTCTTTGTCAGCTACATTCCAAAGGGATGTCTCATCCTTTCTCCTTGAGATCTACTCCGAAAAGTCCCATTGTCTGCTCAAATTAGGCTAATTTGAATTTTTATCCCAGGACTTTTGTTTTCTAATTCTTTACTATAAGGGTGGTGATGTGTTGGCACAGGTTGCCCAGAGAAGCTGTGGTTGCCCCATCCCTGGCAGTGTCCAAGGCCAGGTTGGACGGGGCTTGGAGCAACCTGGGATGGCAGGAGGTGTCCCTGCCCATGGTGGAGGGTTGGAACTGGATGATCTTTAAGTTCTCTTCCAACCCAGACCATTCTATGTTTCCATGGTTCTATGACTTCCTTCTCTCTTGAGTTCTTCCATGGGAAACTCAAAACACCAGCAAACAAACAGTGTTTTCTGTTGGTTCCTTCCTTGATGTCCTTGTGGCAGACACCCCTTCCTTGACTGTCATACAGACCCTGAATGTCCATCAGCTTCAGAGTAGACCTGCCTCTGATCCATCCACCCAAACTGTGCCTTGGTTTGGCTGATTCACTTTGAATAATAACTGTACAATCTCACCTTTTCGACCCCTCTGCTAAACCAGTGGGCCAAGATCTCTTTTATCTTCTCCAGGGCATTCCTCTGTTCATCCATCACATGTAACATTGTGAAAGTCACTTCCTCAGGCTATCTTAACACATCTCTGTTGACTCCACCAGTTCCCCCTGGGCAGTTTGTTAAACACCATCTCGCTTCTCACCTTCCTGATCTTCTGCTATCAAGGGGCAAACCTTCTTCCTCATGGACAAGATGGACAGGGGAGGTTCAGGTTGGACATCAGGAAGAATTTCTTCATGGGAGGGATTGTTAAGCACTTGGAATGGGCTGCCCACGGAGGTGGTGGAGTCTCCACTGCTGGAGGGATCGAGGAATGACTCCGGTCTGGGTGACAAGGTGGTCATTGTTCAAAGGTTGGACTCAATGATCTTGGAGGCCTTTTCCAGCCTAAACAATTCTGTGATTCTATGAAAAACTTTCTCCCTACCCACGTGAGCATCACCTGGAGTGCCCAGGAGCCACTGAATCCTGATATTTAGGGCAGGAATCATCTCACCCAGCTCGCAAAGCCTATCACAGAAACATCTACACCACAGCTCATCGCTCAGAACTTCCCTGTACAGTGTGTGTGGGGGTGGGGGGAAAAGCAGAGACTCCAGGGTCCAACTGACCCACTTTATTTGGAGGTGACTCTTCTTAATGACAAAAGGAACTGTACCCAGCACTACAAGCTCCACTGTCTATATTGACTGTATCTCTCCCAATTAAAGCGGAGCTGAGGGCGAGTGTTTCCTGTGAGGACATCACACGTAGATGAAACCTGCTTACACTACCAAGTGTGAAAAGAATTTGTTGCTGTCAAGTGCACAACATTTTTCGCCACGGCGAGGTGGAAGCATTCAGCTTCCTTGCAGGAAGAAGCCACTGGCAAGGTGTAGGCACTGAATACCAATCCAGAAATAACACTTAAAGAACTGACTGCTTCCCTGGGAATGAAAGTGCAGACAGAAAATTTATGTACATTCAGCCCGGGCCTTTTATTCACCATCCACAACAATTTCCACACAGGACGTTTTGGGTTAATTAGGTCAGCTCAGATTAGTCACAGCTCTCTTAATGAATGTGTTTAAATAGGCTTCTCTTCTTAGGACTGTGTGGAATTAGTGAGAGTCTCGCCAAAATACACAGATATAACAGCCTTTTCTGGGCTAGGGCTTTAGAAAGTTTATTTAGAGAAAGCCATTAAAAAAAATCCGAGTTCTAGTTCATCTCTCCCTGAGCATGAGGAAATAAAGAGTGCCCCTGTAGTGCCGAGATGTTTCTCTGGATGTAAAAAAAAATAAGGGATACTTGCCATCTCTGCCCTTTGACTTCAGACCTCCAGACCAGACTGATGGCGGGTTGCCCGTGGACTCGATATAAGGTGTCCATTATTGCTGTCTGTAAAACAGGGCACTAAGGTCTTACTGCCCTGCAGAAAATACTCACAGGAGGAAAAAAAAAAAAAAAAAGGTCTTTCTTTCTGGTTTGTTTTGGTTTTTGGTGCTGGCGTGGGGGTTTTTTTAAATCTGAATGATGTTTCATGCCACCCATGCCAGCCTTGACCCTCCACCTCTTGTCCCCAGCCATCACAATGACCACTGTAACTCAGCCTGAACTGAGGAAAAAGGTTTTGTGGGATATTACAAGCCCTTACCCAGCCGTGATTTTTGTGTGTGCCCCAGTGCCATGGCCCAGAAATCTGGGGGTCCAGCTAAGAAAAACCCCTTCAGGACCATCTCCTGGAGAACTGGAGGAGGCCCAGTGGCCACCATGCTTGTAGTGGGATACTGGCACAACTGGGAACTGTGGAATATCCTCCAAACCTGGCCACTGACAAGCCATCAAACACTCTCAATGACAATGGTCCTTTAATTGATCCTCATCCGCCCTCCTAAGATGTATGAAACAATCCAAGGGCAAAAAAATTGCTTTTAAAATAGCCTTTTCACCCTGTTTCATTGCAGCAGGGAGAGGGGCCATCTGCTCCAAAATCCACTACACACTTCAGGATAATTTTCAAAGTGCTCAGGTACTTTCATGCCCACCTCACATAACTGCTACAGGTGTGCTCAGCGCAGTAAAATAACATCAAATAACAAACAGGACACAAAATGCATAAATAAAACACACAGAGAGAACATGACAAGAACTGATGTTCCAAAAATGGGTAGCGCTGTTTATGCAGTCCTAAAAAATTATTGACACTGTTGTTGTGGACTGAAGTGGTTCCCTGAGTTTAGTTTTACATCTGCTTTGTTTTACAGTGGCTACTCCTATTACCTCCTGGTAATGATGCCCTGGTCAGAATAAAACAGCTTGGGAGGAGTCCTAGAGGGCAGGCAGTGGAGAGAAAAGAGGGATAAATCAGGAGCAGGGATGTCCTTTTGTCACTTTCTGGCAAAGAAACCTTTTAGCTTCTGGAATAAGTTCCTTCTGTCTCACTGGATCGTGCACTGACATGAAATTTTACAGGTTCAGTGTAAAGCTGAATAAGCACAGACAAGATGTAACAGCTGAGCAGCTGTGTGTGAATTCCCCCAGTGACAGGTGTCCAGGAAAGGTCTTTTGGAGCAACACCCCCACCTGAGATCTGCAAAGCCCACCTGAGTGCTGCAAAGCCCACCTGAGAGCTGCAAAACCCACCTGAGTGCTGCAAAACCCACCTGAGAGCTGCAAAACCCACCTGAGTGCTGCAAAACCCACCTGAGAGCTGCAAAACCCACCTGAGTGCTGCAAAGTCCACCTGAGAGCCGCAAAACCCACCTGAGTGCTGCAAAACCAACCTGAGAGCTGCAAAACCCACCTGAGTGCTGCAAAACCAACCTGAGAGCTGCAAAACCCACCTGAGTGCTGCAAAACCCACCTGAGTGCTGCAAAGTCCACCTGAGAGCCGCAAAACCCACCTGAGGCTGCTAAAGGGGGTCAGGTGCTGGATGCAGGTGCATCATTCCAGCTCCTGCTGTGAACCTGACCCTTCCCACACCCTGTTCCAGCCCTTGCGTTCTCAGACACCACTGGATGCCCTGCCACCACAAATGAGAGCTTTGGGAGGCCTCGGAAAACTGGTTGGAAGTGTCCCAGGGGTGTGTTTTTTGACGAAATCAACTCTGGGATTTACTACTGGGAAGGCAAAGGAAGCATGAGAAAGGGAGGGAGAAGGGAAGGCAGAATATGTCCTAGTAGAGAAGAAACAGCCATCAAAGGATCATGATTTGGGTACCCGAGACCTGATCCTGCTCCCCAGATTCAGCATCTTCCCCCCTTCTTGCATCAGCAGAAATGAGGGATGGGCTAAAGTGACCTGCAGGATTGTTGAACTGGGAAATGGATGTTTTGGGGAGGGAGCTGCAGTTCCCTTCGATTCCCTCATATTCTCATTCTGAATTTTCCTCCAAGACTTCTGCAAAGGGAGGTTCTTTCATTACTATAATTAATAAAGGGGGGGTTTCAGGATGGGGTAGGAACCCATTGGCCTCTAAGGATCTCCCAGACAACAACATTTGGATGGTTTGTGGTCTAGGATTGATGGGATTTGAAGGTCTGGAGGGCCTTTATGCAATGGGGTGAGGTGTCAGTCTACACGGGAACAGCCAGGAGAGTTCAACCTCCTCTTGGGGTATCCATTGGATACTCTGAAGTCTCAACAAGTAGGTGAAAGATGGGAAGAAACTCCTAAGGTCTTGATACCGAGTTGGAATAAAACTTTGGGCCTGTTTTAAACTGAAGGTCCCCTCATTTGATGACCTCAGAGTTCTTTTCCAACCTAAGTGATTCTATGAGTGAAACGGCCACCACCAGAAGGTTTTTGGTGGTGGTTCCCAGGTAGTGGTACAGCAAGAAAAACAAGGGTCTTTGTTTGAAGGGTTATTTCAAATAGGTGAGATAAGTGATGAAGACAAGACACAAGGACTGATGGGTACAGCAAATGGTCCCTGGGCGACACCTGGGAAAGCAAGTCTTGTACTAAAGGGCACTACTGCAACCACCTCTGAAAACAGGGTGTGTCTTCACCTTGAGATACCTATCAGAGCCCTCTGTCTTCAACTCTGCCTCCACTTCTCCTCAATTTTTAGCCACCCACAGAGAGTTTGGGAAGTCCTCTGAATACCTGCACCTCAGGCAGAGAATTTCAGAGCTTTGCAAGTTAAAAACAGAAGTGACAGGAGGGGTGTGAAAGTGAGCCACACACGCTGTTTTGCTGGCTGAGACTTGATGTGCCTTGGATTCAGGCAGCAATCTTGATTAATACCCATCCCGCATTTACAAAATTAAATTAGGCTGCTTAAAATTAAAAATACATATTTATTTTAACCAGTCTGGGTATTCTGAATGAACTGAAAAGGAAAGAGGATGGAATATTACAAATGAGACAATTAAGCAAAGCGGGCAGGAGAAATTGTATAAATTACAGTCCTGTGATGAAACAGTGCTTTGATGCAAGGGAGGGGAGCTGGCAAGGCTTCCAGAGATGGAAAGTGGTGGGGAGGGGTGGTGGGAATGCATTTAAAGTGGAAAGGGAAAAAAAAAAAAAATTAGCTCTGAGAAAATCCATTAGTATTGATTTAAGGAGGTAATCAAGGGGAAACAGCCTCGAACAGACAGGAGAGAGTGTTAATGGCAGCACATGAACGTCGTGATGCTCAGGGCCTCCCACAGCTCTTTTCACTGCAGAATTACACTGCTGGGAGAGCTTTGATCCATCCCTGGTCCCTCCTGAGCTGGCCAGATTCCCAGCCCCTGACAGGTGTGATGAAGGTCCTGGGTGTGAAACAGGATCAGATGAGACCTGAAGGCTCTTCCCTTGGACGATGCTTGGGATGGAACCACGAGCAAAAGAGAAGGGCAGGACTGAAGGTGGTTACTGCAGTCGGAAGGGGGCCAAAGGGAGAAGAAACCCAGCAGCTTTCAGAGCAGCATCTTGTCAGATTTTGCTATTTTTGTAACAAGTGAAATTCCCAACAAAGCCAGAAGGAGATGACAAAGTTGGCTGTGGACAGTATTCACAGCTTGATGGAGATTATAGATGCTCAGCACGTTGTCGAATGTGGTCCTAGATGTGTGAACTCTTCCTGATCACAGAAAAGACAAGTTTTACTCTTGAATACCCTGAAAATGTTCCCCAAGCAGCCAAGTTGGACTGATGTGAAGGAGGTCCTGGTTACTGTGGGGTGCAGTTCAGTATAAGATGGGGAGAGAGCAGCAGGGGAACCTAAATCAGTCAGCACTCCACTCATGGAGAAGGGAAGAGTCTCTGCAACTTGATGTCCATGGAAGTGACTTTAAACTCAATTCTAACACCTTATCACTGCCTTTGCAGAGTCATAGAATGGTTTGGGTTGGAAGGGACCTTCAAGACCATCAGTTCCCATGCCCTTGCCATCTTCCACTAAACCAGATTGCTCCAGGCCCCATCCAACCTGGCCTTGAACACTTCCAGAGATGGGGCATCCATAACTTCTCTGGGCAACCTCTTCCAGTGCCTCACCAGACTCACAGTAAAGAATTTAATTTACATTGTATGTGTGGGGTTGTGCAATTGCTATGCACTCTTAAAATATATGGTTTACATGAATTTCTCGAACAATACAGCACAGTAATATTTTGGTCACAACCAAATCTAATCTCTTCGGGATTAATTTTTCAAAGGGAAAAGTAATGACCATGCAGAGGTCTGTATTGTTAATGGACGAAACTTAGAGACCCTTGAGTAAGGCATGAGCTGGATTAAAGTAGCATATGGGCTTTCCATACTGATTTGTGTGTCATCCACCTGTCAGTCCAACATTTTCACCTTCCACAAGTTCCACTGAAGCTACAAAATCCTGAAGTCACATTTTCCACGGCACTAAATTTTCTCTTTTGAGTGGTGGATCAGGTAAATGAAAGCCTCAGGGACACCTGGCTTCTACTTCTGTGTCACTCCCAGACTGCACCACCTGCCTTATTCTGGTTTTTCTTAAGTTCAAACCGGAACGGGGGACCTTGTCTCACCAGTAAACGAACATTGTGGAGGTCAAAAATCAACAAGCAAATGTCAGTGCATTCTTTGGTAAAAGAGCATTTGAAAGACCATCAAATGTGGGAAAACCCAGTGAGAAGGTAGTTTCTTCACTCCTGAGAGCCCGAGTTGGGTTCTCAGGGAGCTGTGTGCTCGGTCCTGCCTGCCTGTCTCTGGCCCAGCACTCATTCCTTCTGCCACTCCAGTTGCCCCCCTGTGTTTTCCCTTTCCATCTTTCACACTCCTCCAAATATGTACTATCAGATTTGCAAATCCCTTTTGACAAGGGCATGTAGTGACAGGACGAGGGGGAATGACCTCAGACTGAAAGGGAGTGGGTTTAGATGGGATATTAGGAAGAAATTCTTCCCTGTGTGGGTGGTGAGACCCTGGCCCAGGTTGGCCAGAGAAACTGTGGAGGCCCTATCCCTGGAAGTGTTCAGGTTGGATGGGGCTTGGAGCAACCTGAGATAGTGGAAGGAGTCCCTGTCTGTGGCAGAGAGGTTTAAAACCTGATGGTCTTGCAGGTCCCTTCCAACCCAAACCATTCTGCGATACTCTGATTCAATGAAATAGTCCTAGAGAAACCCTTCCTAATCCTTCAGTACATATTAGCAGATGAGTATTTAACATTTCATTTTTGATTTATTTTTTTTTTAATCCTGTGGCTCATTGACTTGGGAAGTAGATTTTATTGACTCTGTGTTACAGATGAAGGGGCGCTTAAATGCTCCTTCAGTTTCTCTTCACAGATAGATGATTTTTTGCAGAGCTGTTAACTGTAGGTCTGAGATCAGAGATCTGCTCGATCACTGAATATCAGCCTCTTGAACACAACATTCACTTTCTTTGAGAGCTTCCTGCAAAACCCAGTTTAGGTATCTACTGAAAAATTAGATTTATAAATACTTATATAACTACTATAAAAATGCAAAGTGGTATTATTAAGGGGAGAAGAGAATTGCCCTATCGGTCTAAATAATGTGCTGGTAACTGTCAAAGACCAAGTACACTTTCTGTTAACAGGGTTTCTCTAATTCTAGAGGAAGAATAACAAGGCTGGAGGCCTGAAGACATTTAGCAGCAAATATGAAAATGGGTCTGTTTGTTCTCCTCCTTTGTTCTGTTAAATTCTCGGTGCTTTTCCGCCTGTCCATTTCACAAAGCTCCAAAGCACTTTCACCCTGCAGCAAGGTCTGGAAGAAATTTCACGTGGCCAGCAGAACAGAAGGAGGGAGAGAAGGGCAAACACATTGGCTTGTCAATCCAAGAAAATGGAACGGGGCATTGAGAGACCTGAAAGAAAGACAGGGATGCTTCCAGAACCAAGAACGCAGCTGCAGATCTGTGTCTCCTAAGACCTGGCTTTCCCTCCATTTGACTGTTTTGTGCTGGTATATGTATGTTCATTTGGACATTTGGGTATCTTTTGGGGACAAATACTTCATAGTAGAGGTATTCTACCATTCCAAACATTTCTACTGAGTCCTCAACACAAGAAAGATGTGGACCTGTTAGAGGGGGTCAAGAAGAAGCTAAGAAGATGATCAGAAGGATGGAACACCTCTGCTCTGGAGACAGGCTGAGAGAGTTGGGGCTGTTCACCTGGAGAAGAGAAAGCTCTGGGGAGACCTGAGAGCCCCTTCCAGTGTCTAAAGGGGTTCCAAGAGATCTGGAGAGGGACTTGGGACAATGGATGGAGGGACAGGACGAGAGACATTTGTTTTAAACTGAAAGACAGCCAGTTTCTACCAGATAACAGGAACAAATTCTTCACTCAGAGGGTGGAGAAGCACTGGTACAGTTTGCCCAGAGAAGTTATGGATGCTCCATCCCTGGAAGGGTCAGGTTGGACGGAGTCCTGAGCAACCTGATCTAGGGAGTGGCATCCCTGTCCATGACAGAGAGTGTGAAGCAGCCTCCTATTGTCATACCAAAAGTCCTCTCTTTAAAACTGGACATGGTGTTGATTGAGAAGGGATTTTTATACTTTTTAATATCTTTTTTTTGCTTTACTTTTTCACTTTACT
>VWZG01009917.1:171975-204270 GCA_013396735.1 Grallaria varia | reverse complement strand
TTTTTTTTTTTTTTTTTTTGGCTTACACAGGGTGTCCCCAAAGGAATGGGAAGCAATACTGCAGAGAAGTGATGAGCTTTTACAGACTGGGGCACATAAATGGGGCTGTCAATCATTTTTCTCCATGAGCAACAGGAGGCTGAATCGGTGCTCAAGACAATTTATGGGGGTTCCCTGTGATTAAATTGCCCCATGTGCAGTGCTGTGTAAGGGCATGAAAATGAAACAACAATAATGAGAAGGCACTACAGGGATGTCCAGCTCAGATCCAGACATGGGCTAACACAAGTGGCCAGTGTCGTACCTCGTCTAACAGCCCCTGACTCTTCTCAGGGTATTCTGTCCTCCTCAACACTTCTTCTCAAGGTTTCACCATCTTCTTATTAGGTCAGGCAGGGATGTCCCATCTTTATGTCCTGATAGGTGAAGAGTAAGAGTAGTTTGTCAAATGTCACATCCTGGTTTTTAACGCGTGTCGTGGGTGGGAGTGGAAGGCTCGGACAAAATTTATTAAGGAAACTCTGCCATTGAGCCACGAGGAGCAGAAAGGACTCCCTTGCTTTCTAAACCCCTTCTCAGAGAGGAGTCCACATATGGCTGGATCCAACCCCAGCCTCAGATTATGTCAATGGTTTAAATTTACGAAATGACAGAGGTGGGATTGAACCACTTTGTCCAGCAGGTTTTAATGATTGGCAAAATGAGAATATTAATATAAAATGAATCATTTATTATTACAAATGATCACACAGAAGGTCTTAATCAGAATTATTTACTACACAATATAAAAAGCTAAAAATCTACTAGTAGACTATAATATAGTATAAAGTAGTTTAGGATAAGATAGGATAGTGCACTATATTGAAGCAATTATTGAAGCAATTGTATTAAGACTAGCAAAATGAAATAATTATTAAGTAGAGATGTGATGTAACTCACCAGACCAAAGGATGAGGAGAACTCTTTCTCTCAGCCTCAAGGAGTGTCCTTGAAGGGTGTCCCCACTCAAGAGAGGAACCTCCATACATACACCCAGGAAGGGTTGTGTCAGAAGAACCTGACTGTGTGGAAGGTGACTGGATTTTTATGGTATAAAGTGATTGACTGGCAGTCACAGATCTACAGGCCAGCAGAGCAGCTTATCTGTCAAATCCTGTTTCAAAAGCAGGCTGTGTATTTGAAGCCTGGTAAACCAGCTTGGTCTTAGAATAAATTAACACCAAGACAGCACCCTGGGCCAGCAGCAGAATTAGCAGGATGGGTTGCATTGTGTGCATTCTCTGTTTTGATTTTAGACCTTATCAGGGTGGGCCCTCCTGCCACAACGTGGTGGGACTTGGCAGGGATGTGCAGCACAGTCTCTGTGTACATGGAAAATAAATGTTCTGTAGGAGAACTGAGATCCTGTGGTGTGAGGACCTGCAAAGTCCAAGCTGATGTTGATGCTCCTGTTTTGGGTCTGGAAGATATGCAGGTTGCTGGTTGTTAACACCTGTCATTAAAAAACAGCAAGTGGGGAGGGATATTTAAAGCTTTGTTTTGGACGTATTAGACCAATTTGAGCTTAACCACAGTGAGATATCAGAGGGGGACAGAATGTATTACAAGTTTGGACAGAAGGTTCGACATTCAACTCATTTAATTACAAACTGCCTCCCTCTCAGTTAAAGACTGAGAATCCCTACACTCAGTGGATAGACACAAGTATTTCTCAGTACTTTTCATCACCTCCTCAGGGAGAACTCTGAAATGTGTGTGAAGAACCATATTCCAAAATTACCCGTAATTTCCCATTAAGTACAAAAGGAATTTTCATCAGTAGCTTGGATGCAGAAGTTTCTCTTGTACCTCCATAAAATCGGGGAAGATTAATCCCACCTCAGGAGACCATGTGATGAAAGAGAAATTCCTGAGACAGCTACACATGGACTCAGCCAAAGGACAAGGTGGAACTTTCCCCGCAAACATAATCTGGAATTTTCAAATTTTATCAGAACTGCTTTGTTCAAACGGTCCCTAATGTCAATGTCATTGGTCATATCCCACCCCTACGAGTGTCCAAGGCCAGGTTGAATGGAGTTTGGAGCAATCTGGTCTAGTGGAAGGTGTATTGGAATAAGATGGTCTTTAAGGTCCCTTTCAACCAAACCATCCTGTCAATCTATGATGTTATTTTAAAGAGTTTGGGGAACTTTATAGTGTCCTTATCACTGAAGGCCCTTGATCAAGAAGAAAAAAGTGAGAATTCACTTGCTTGTGGAACCAACACCCTCTGCAGTATCAGCTTAACATATCAAAAACTCTCTGCCTCAGTTTCCAATTGCTGAATGGGTGCAAACCTGCATCCTTTGTCCTGCTTGTTCAGACCAGAAATGCTCTGGGTTACTTCAGGGTGTAGAGCAGTGCAACCCTGATCTTATCTGGGGTCCTGGAAGTGCCATGTTACAACAACAAACCACAACCAATTTCTTGCAGTCTCACTAAAAAGATTTTTTCTCCTTCTGCCTGCCTCCATATACATATGCATGAATATTAACCCTGCCAAAAGAAGGAGGGGGGAAAGGCAGAGAGAGGGGGGATAAAAATTCAGTGCATCAAAGTGAATTTCCTTGATTTACAATAGGTAATTATCATTCTTCACGCATGGCTGGACTCCTGTTGTGAGAAGGCAGAGCAGGTGGAGCAGTGCTGGTCCCATATCCTTCCTCCACCTGCAAACTCCCCGTGCACCTGCAGGAGATGGGAATTGTCAAGACCAGCCAGAAGGACAGGTGGGAAAGATGGATGGAGGTGGCTCAACAGAGGCAGCCAGGAAAGCTGGGTTTGCCCAGACTTGGGTAGGCTTGAAATCTTCCCAAACAGCCACTTTTGTGCTCAACTTGCTGTGGCAATGGCTCTGTCTTTTAACAGTGGGGGTAAAAAAAAAAAAAAAAAAAAAAAAAAAAAAAAAAAAAGAAGAAAAAGCAGTAAAATTAAAGGTCATAAAAGTAGCGTGGAATGATAATTGGAATTATTCCGGTAATGGATTAAAATTATTCTGAGTACCACGATCTAAATCTGAATGGTGAGGGAGGGGGATGAGGGGAGTAAACTAATAGAACATGGAATTGATTTTCAAAGAATACCAAAAATTATTACTAGTAAAATTTACAAGGGCTGTAGATCACGCTTGCTGCTGCCTTGTTTGTAACAGAAATATCCAATTCCAAAATGAATTGGGCTCTGCTCAAACTAACTCTTGCTGATGGTGGCAAGTTGTTAATTAAATGACTCTTTTGCGCTGTTCATTTTGGAAGTCTACGGGAAGATAACGTGAAGTTCTCGGCTTCTGAAATGAATGGAGAGAGGTGAGCAAGCACAGGCTTTTAAAGACTCCAGGGGAAGGAAAAAAAAGCAAAATTCCCTCCAGGGATATGCTCACCAGGACAGGATTTTATCACATAAACTCACCACTGCAGGATTTTATCACGCAGCTTGAGTTTGGCTGAGGCCACGTAGCTGTAGATGTCTACAGAACTGAGACTGAACATGTCAAAGCAAGTTGTCTTTATAATTAATGAAGAGGTATGGGCATTTTTAAGAAGTGAGTCACCTGACCTTTTTTATGTCTGCTTCATGAGCCAATGAATCATGTCCTAAATTCCACTGTCTGCGTTGACTAGCTGTCCATTTACTGACTCAATTTGTTCCCCATTTGTTTTGACAAAGATGTTTATTTAATCAAATGTACTCCCAGCCAGGAAATGTAAGAAATTACCTCTTTATACCTCCCATTTTGTGCTCTCAGCCTAAGTGTTCATGAGCACCAGCTGTCACGGACAGGGCAGTTGGAAGGAAGACAGGCTGAGCCACTGGAGCAGCTCTTATAGACCTCTTTAAATGATGTTTCTGAGTAATTGGTTCAAATTCTGAGTAACATGGCCCAGTGGAAGGCTCCCTGTCTACGGCAGGGGGATTGGAAGTAGGTGACCTCTAAGGTACCTTCCAACCCAAACCAGTCTGTGATACTTTGATTCTCCAACAAGTCATTCTGCAGGTCGAATGGAAATGTGACATTTTTCAGTGGAAGGACTGGAGGTGTGACAATGCCAACTCTGTACAGAAACAGAGACAAGCTTCCCAGCTTTCGATTCCACAACTGCCCTCTATCAATGCAAATTCAAACAAGTACTGGGCTCACAACCCCTTATCAAAGACATTTCCTAGAACCATTGTAGAATCACAGATTCATTAAGGTTGGAAATGAATAAAGTCCAACCAATTCCCATCAAAAGTTGTTGGTTTCCAACGTGATCACACATCTTCCCTTTCTTTTCCCAATGGCATGAGCATAGAAAGGGCAAGGAAGGTTTTACCATAATTAGGATAAATCTACTGGGAATTTGCTTCCAACTCTCTTTAGAGAATCTGACTCTAAAGGTCCCAGTTGTTGGCAGTAGAGACGTGATTTTCCACTGTGGGGAAGACTCTCAGGTGGGCATCTCCACTGAAGACCCCTCTGCAGGTTTACTTTCATCTTCAAAGTAGAATCACAGAATTACAGAATCTTGCAGTGGTTTGGGTTGGAAGGGACCTTAGAGATCATCCAGTTCCAATCCCACTTCCCTGGGAAGGGACACCTTCCCTCAGACTGGGTTGTTCCAAGCCCCGTCCAACCCAGCCTTGAACATAAATAGGATCGGAAAGATTTTAGTCCATTTTCTAATGGTCACAATCCCTCATCTTTCAGATGTCTTCCTCCTTCCCTTGGCACATGCTCTTCCTCCAAACAGCCAAAGAGCAAGAGAGCCAGCTCAGAGCTCAAAACTCCTTGGAATGTGGGACTTGGAAGGATGAGGGCAGCTTCACACATCGACAGGCCACACTGATAATTCTGTGGTCAGAGCCAGTCCAGCCTTTCTGGTGAGACCCCCAAGCACAGAAGTCTGGAGTGGGAAAAATACTGACCCCATAAAACGTGGCACGTTATGAGTGTGGAGCAGCGGGGGATGGATGCAAAGGGCTGAAAGGAATTACAGCATGAAAAATTGCTTTCTTCGACAGAATTATAAAATTATTGGGTGAAGGGAAATTTGCAGATTTAATATGCCAGTTAATGACGTGACATTTGAAACAGTCTCACACAAAGTACCACTCATGATATTAATTGGTATTGTCTGTGAGAGGACTGCTGAGCTCAAAATTGGTGGATGCACAAAAAACAAAGAATAACCTTTATCCAGGCTCGTGTGCACCCACAGGGTGGTCTCAATAAATTCCAGTTTTGGTAAAAAGCATTAGTAACATTTTTAATTAAGTACTAAAATCCAGGGGGCTCTTTTGGCATTTTGTTTTAAACTGAAACATGGGAAAATCAAGCTCCTGGGAATTTAGAGTAATTCACTGCACAGAGAGTTTGCAACATTTGCCTTCTCTTGGTGACTGGGGCAACAATTACAGCAGAAAGCTGATGAAGACCCCGAGCTCTGGGCCCTTTAGCTCTAGTGACTGGATGAGGTGCTGCACACAAGTACCTGAGATGAAAAAAATTCCTATCTGCTCTTTCCTAAGGAATTACAGGATAATGAAATCTCCATTTTTCTGTTACACAGAATCAACTCCAGACTGGCCAGCAGGTCAACCAGCCATAAACTCCTCTTTTTGGGATGGATATATTCCTGTGGCCACGTGAACTTTAATAAATATGCCCTGAAAATTCTTCCCTGTGGAAGGGCAGTGTTCTTATTCGTCCTGTACCAAGGGAGAGATAGTTCCAAGGAAATAAATCCCCTGTGCAAACACAGCAAGAAGATAAATGAGAAAGAGATGGACAAACGCCAGGTCTCCAGAATCCAAACCCAGTGTCTTAATAGCAGCGTGTCCTACTTTGGGATATAAGGTGAGTCTCAAGGAGGTGTCAGTTGGATCACAGCGTGAATCAATGTTGGATCAATCTCCTTAACAGTCTCATTAGTAGTATGGAAGAAGGAGGCTGGAGAATCCTAATGTCAGCTCTGGGCTGGAGAATGGTACAGAAATCAAGACATTGCACATCAGGGACCAAACACCAAAATGGGTTTAACTTCTCAGGAACTGAAGTCCTGTCAGGAAGCTTGCAAGTGGGGAAGGTCATAGAATCCTAGAATCATCGAGTGGTTTGGGTTGGAAGGGACCCTGAAGATCACCCACTTCCAACCCACTGCCTTGGAAACCTTCCACTAACCCAAGTTGCTCCAAGCCCCATCCAACCTGGCCTTGAACATTCTCAGGGATGGGGCATCCACAGCCTCCCTGGACAAGCTGTTCCAGTGCCTCACCTCTCTCAGAGTAAGGATTTTCTTCTTAACATCCAACCTAAATCTACCCTCCTTCAGCTTAAGGCCATTCCCCCTTGTCCTATCACTACATGCCCTTGTGAAAAATCCCTCTCCATCCCTCCTGTAAGCCCCCTTTAGGTATTGGAAGGTGCTATAAGGTCTCTCCAGGGTCTTCTCTCCTCCAGGCTGAACACTCCCAGCTCTCTCAACCCATCTCCATAGCAGAGATCAACACAGTGGCCTCCTCTTGATCCATCCCAACAGGTCCACGTCTTTCTTGTGTTGATGATGGGCAAGGGATGTGAGAAAAAGCAGTCCCTGTTGCTCTGTACAAATGGTACAGGTGAGATGTTGAATTTATGTGGGAAAAGACCTGTGGTAAAGGCCTGCAGAACATCACCAGAACCTGCCTTTGGAGGAGGCAGAGGCAGCAGCAATCCAGGAGAGACTGCAGAGCTTGGAGTCAGGATCAATCCTAACTGCAGGACAACTAGTCTGTTTTATTTTCCCCCATGGGAAAAAACAAACAACACAGGGTTGTAAAAGTCAGTGCCATGGCACAAGATGCTCAGTAAAACACAAACCTCACTTTGGAAGCAACCTGAAAATGCTGCTTAGAAATCCAAAAGCAGTGTAATAACTGGTAATGAAAAATGCAAGTGATAACAACTGAACTGAATAATGATGTCTGAAGTGCTGAGAAGCCATCCAGGAAAAGCTGGAGGCATCAATTAAAAGGCCGTGCACTTTGGGATAGAAAGCAAAAATAGCAGTGATGTTTGACCCAATGATAGATGGAGGTGGCTCATTGCATCTAAAAGTGGGTAGTGACTATTTATTTTTATTCCCTTGGAATAACAATAATGGTGGAAAATTAATATCACCTTTGGCTGTCACAGCCTTTGCAATTGTTCAGAAACCAAGAGCATTGTAATGCACATCTGCTGAGAGAAACACATTGAGACAGAGTGATTTACACCCTGAAATTCTCAAAGGTAGGACAAACGACTCCATTAAATTTGGGGTCAGCTTTTGAGAAGTCTTCAAACGTGGGGGAAAGGCAGAAAGCGTGAAAGCGTGGATGTCTCATGTCTGATGAACTGGAATTAAACTGATCTGGTGTTGCAAAGATGCCTTGTGCATCCTTCTACAGGACAGCAAACCTTCCCAAAGCATTTTATTTAGCAGTGATGACAAAATCAGTGGTTTGAGATACCGGTAAAGCACACGGTAAATAGATTAAATAGATAATCAATAATGGCCAATCATCAGTGGGGAAAAGAGGTATTTCTAGAAGGATACAGAGGGGTAATTTCTACCCCTGATCTACACAATATGTAAAACAACAACAATAGCATGAGTAAAAATGGATAAATAGTGGATAAATAATAATAAAATGATTCAATGAAATGGTATATGAAGAAGAGCAGCCCAGCCCTGGACATTGCTCCTTCAGACACTGGATGAGCCACTGCCCAGGAACTCCAATGCTGTGGCAAAAATACTTAATTCAGTCCTTGGTTTTAGAGTAGAGGATATGAATAAGAATTTATTGATGTTCCCTGGTCTTCTCTTACTTCTCTTCATTTTATTTTTTTTTTTTCTCATCAGGCAAAGAGGAATTCAGAAAAGCAGAAAGAGGGAAGGGATGGAAAAATTGCTTATTGAGTGCTGATGGATTTTTCAAAAGGCTTCTCCAAATATCCTTAAAGCCAGAAAAATGTGAAAATCACAAACAGTAGTGATTTTTGTTTGTTTGAGGGGAAAAAAACCCTGCTTTTATCTAAAAGAAAGCTTAAAAAGAAAGTATCACAAATGGCTCTATTTAGGACTCTGGAAGCAAGACTGAACTTAATGCCAAGAAAGGCTTTGTAGAAAGTAAATGAGGCACCAAAAGACTTTCAAACTGCTCCATTAGCCCTCTTTCATCTTCTCCATCTATGACACAGTCAACAGAGACACCCTGAGAGTCTGAGAGTCAGAGTTTTCACTCACTTGCAGGAGGTTGTTATCAACCAGCTGTGGTACAAACCATCCAATTTGCACTGAACTCTCCCAGCCCAGTTAATTTCTGCTGTAATGGGACAGGCGGCAGCCTCAAAGGAATTTATCACTTCATTCCTTCCATCCAGAAAAATACAGGGACGAAGGGCACAGAGCCACTGCCAAGAAGTTGCACGGTTGTCATTTAAACTGTAATTCACCCGGAGCCGCTGGAGAAGCGTCAGCCTTGGTGGGCCTGGAGTTGGAGGATTAATGGAGCTGGAAGTGGAGCAGAAGCTTTTTACATGCAATTCAGGAAATGTCTAGACTTTGTGAGAAACCTGTTAAATTAGAGTGGCAGGATTTCGGGAACAGGGAAGCTCTCCTTGCCCTTGGCAAGAGGATGGGTTGGTGGAGGCGGGGGAAGCAGATGGATTGATTGCTGGGGTGGTGTCTGGGTGTTGCTGTTTGGAGGGTGATGGTGTAGCTGGCAAAGTGAGGCATTATCTGACTCAAGACTCTTTTCTCTAAACAAAGGTGGGGTATGACCAGAGGGAATATAATTTGGAGGTGTGTCTTGTGGAAATAACAGCCCTCTGGCAAAAGCGTTCCTGACCCCAGAAACAGCTGCTGATGGAGGAAGGCTGACTGAGCAAAGAAATCATTTTAGGGTCTCTTTTCAACAGGTAAACGATACTGCTTTATCTTGATTCCTGTTCAAACTTTCCAGGTGAGTTTTTTTTTTAACAAGCACAAGAAACACCAGTCCCCAGAAGCCATCTAGACCAAAGTACTGGTTGCCCCATGAGATCTGGTGGTGGCCTCTATAAGACAACATGTGTAGTAACCTTCCAGTTGGCCAAGAATTTCCACTGTGTTTGCTGCTTGAATTCCCTTGCTTGTTTCCTCTCGTCCCTGTTTAGTTCCCAAACTTGCGTTATTATCTTTGTTCCTGTGGCAGCTCTAAATTTCCAGCTTATCAGAACCAATTCCGTCAGCCGATTACGGTTGTTTTCCCAAGACAGGGTAATGGGTCCTGGGAACAGGAGAGAAGCAAGCAGGGGTCACGTGCTGGCGTTAAAAAGGCTCTGGATAGTGTTTCACATGACGTTTTCCTGAGCAAGACAAGGAAGCCTGCTGAGGATGGATGTGAGAAGTGGGTACTCGCAGAGGGGTGATGGGTGTCACGCTGTCAAAATGAGTGTGGGTATCCAAGAGGAACCCACAGGGACCTGCTCGGATCTCCACGCAGGAGCAAAGCTTACAAGACACGCCACCAGTTTTTCCCCAAGGACACCTATCCAATCCTTTGAGCCCAAGAAAGGTCTCTCATCCAGGTGAGTGTCTGAACATCACACCTCAAAAAATATGGAATTTTGGGAACAGCTGGTTAGGGGGCAGCAGGGAGAAGGGAGAGACATGGAGCACCTTCTAGTACCTAAAGAGAATTATAGAGAGGAACTTTTCAGAGAGGCGTGTAATGGGACGAGGGGATTTGTCTTTAAGCTGAAGGTGAGTGGATTTAGATTAGATATGATGAAGGAATTATTTACTACAAAGGTGGTGAGGTACTCACATAGCTTGGTCAGAGGGGTTGTGGACTGCATGGAGGTGCTGAAGGCCAAGTTGGATGGGGGTTGGATGGATCCCTTCCAACCTGGTCTAGTGGAAGGTGTCCCTGCCCATGGCAGGAGGGTTGGAACTCGGTGATCTTGAAGTTCCTTCCAACCAAAACAATTCTAGGGTTCTATAAGAGCTAAATGCCAGAAAGCTGCCTCCAAGGTATCTTGATCATGTGATGCTTTTAACTGTTTCCTCATTGTGAAAACACCAGTGTTCCCATCCCCTCCTTGAAGAGCTTAGTCCTGCTTTAAGAAAGGTCTTATGTCAAAAAGAGTTTAATCCAGGCATATCTTTGAGGCCTTCAAAGGTGGTTCTTCATCTGTGGCTCACAGGACATGACTCAGGGAAGTCTCTAAAAGATGTTTCCAGAATCAAGGAGATGAGGCAGATCCTGGGGAAATGTTCTCAAAAACTCTGCTCTTCAGGTTTGGTCCATCCCAGGGTAAAGACTGAGCCAAAAAAAAATACCCGAGGATGATCCTGTAGTTGCCATACTTTCTTTTCTAAGGGTTTGAAAATGAAATGAGGGGGAAGAGGATGGGAATGGGGGTTTCTGTGGAGCTTAAAAAAGCACCCAAATTGGCTGCTCTGCACAATCATTGCGCTGGCTGGGGGTGGGAGCCCAAGCAGTGCAGAGATTCAAGCTGGGAATCCCAAAGAGGGGAACGTTTGAGGGCCAGACAGACCCACATAGTCTGATCTACCACAGCAAATCGGTCATTTCCTAAATCTTTTCTAGAAGACACCTGGGAATGGGCCTCTTTTTTCACCACCTGCTCTCATTCTGTCAATGTTCTTTTAATTTTCTTTATCTATAACATTAATAATCCTAAAGGTATTTTTAGTGGGTTCCCTAGGAGATATATCTCTTCCAGTCTATGTGCTTCCTTGAATACCAACAGTTGAATATCCTGATATCATAATTATCTGCTAAAAATTATCTAACTTTTTTCCTATAAAGAGTTTCCCACTAAAAATAGCCAATAAAATTTGTTTTCTAAATTACCTCCATCCTGTTAAAGTGCCTGTGACAGAAAATAGTTTTTAAAATGTCATTTGTTGCTGCTAAATTTTCAAATTAACTGCAAGTTTAATGAGAATTATTGCTCCAGACAATCCCATATGAGATATTCCAAACTTTTATCTGTTGGTATTTGCCAGCTACAATTGTCCTTCATAAATCAGAATGCAGAACTGCTCAGTAGTTTTAAGTGTGAAAGCTCATTTGCTTGTTTGTTTACCAAAAAATATGTGAAGAAAAGCCTCTATTTTTACTGAATAGGCATTTATTCAGCAAAGCGTTCAGACCTCTGCTGTTCTTTGCAGTTTTCTCATCATGACTAACTTCGACAACTATGCATTAGGTGCATGTTTTTTCATATTGCTGTTCCCTGTTTTTTCCCAGGCCACATCCATCCTTCTCTCTGAAACCTTCTCCTCGTTAACAGCGCTCACAACTGGGCACATTCATGGAATGAATCATGGAATCATAGAATGGTTTGGGTTGGAAGCAACCAAGACCACCCAGTTCTGACCCCTTGACATGGGCAGGGACACCTTCCACTAGCTCACGTTGTTCCAAGCCCCTTCCAACCTGGCCTTGGACACTTCCAGGGATGGGGCAGCCACAGCTTCTCTGGGCAACCTGTGCCAGGACCTCTCCACCCTCACAGGGAAGAATTTCTTCCCAATATCCCATCTAACCCTGCCCTCTGTCAGGTTGAAACCATTCTCTTTGTCCTGTCCCTCCATCCCTTGTCCCAAGTCCCTCTCCAGCTCTCCTGGAGCCCCTTTAGGCACTGCAAGGACCTCTAAGGTCACCCCGGAGCCTTCTCCTCTCCAGGTGAACACCCCCAGCTCTCTCAGCCTGTTCCCATCAGAGTCTTTTAAGCATCTTATAGCCCACAACAACATTGCAACACTTCCCTCATGGCCATACAGATTCTTAATAGTCTTGTGCATGAGACTACACAAGGCATTTTTTTTTTGGCAATCCACATCAATCCAGCAGGACTTCATCTCGCAGCCCTTTGCGGTGGATCCCCGTTGATTACTGAGAGATGATTTTCCCCTCCAGAGGACACTGCACATTGCTTATTTTCTCTATTGCTCCGCTGCAACCAATTTTCCCTCTGTTGAAATCATAACTTCCTGGGCAGCCTGTCTCAGGCTCATTTGATACCTTTCTAAAGCTACACTTTGGTAACCGAAAGTGTGTGTTTCATAGAATCAATCATAGAATTATAGAATGGTTTGTTTTGGAAGGGACCTTAAAGACCACCGAGTCCCAACCTTCCTGCCATGGGCAGGGAACCTTCCACCAGACAATATTCTTTTCCAGAACAACTACAATCAGTAATACCAGGAGCAAACTGGAATCTAGAAATATTCTTCCAGTACACTCTGCATGAAAAAAAAAAAAAAAGAAGTCTATTGCCTCTCATTGCTGTTACATTAATTCATTGCATTCAGACTGCAGAGGCATCCAGACACTATATCAACATACTGCTAAAGGACAAACCCTTCCCCAAAGAGCTTAATACTGTACCAGTTTTATCATATTGCTCAACATCAATTATGCTCCAGCTGCTCTCTCCACAAAGGTAATAACGGCGTTCTTTACAGACAGGGTCTCAGACAACTTTTTCATATCTGAAATAAAAAGTCTTTAGCAAACCGATCTGATGCCAGATTATTACAGGACTGAGAAAGCACTGACCTTGCACTTTTGGGATCTGGCTTAAGGAGGAGGATGAAATAACAGCAAAACTTGTTGATCAGACAGAACCAATGTTTTCTTTTCCCCCACCCCCTTCAGGAAAGCTTTTTCCACCTGATATTTCCTGGGCAGGCAAAGATTTTTCAGGAGAAGGAAGCAGGGACGGGTGGAACAGAGAAGATAAGACAGCAGTGATATAAAATGAAGGCACAAGGTGCCCCCAGCCCTGCATAATCAATGTCCTAAATCAGCCAAAACATTCTGCCTGGGTTCCGAAAAAGCATCCCTTTCAGAAGGTGCTTTGTTTGCCTTCTGCTTGGCCAGGGAGAGATCTGACAGTTTGGAGCAGTAGCTCAAACTAACAAGTGTCTGTGTCCTCACTCTGCAGGAGAGGCAACAGGCAGGCAGCGAATTTATGTGCTGGGGAAAAGCACCTTATTATTTTCAGCACTAAATTAAACCCTGCAGACTAAGAACTCACATAATTTGGCTCAAAAGCACCTGCACACTTATGTGTAAGAGTGCAAACTTATTAAACCTGTTCGCATAAGAACATATATAAGCCCTGAGAAATGCATTCATAGAACCACGGAAAGGTTTGGGTTGGAGGGACCACCAAGCCTGCCTTGTTCCAAACCCCCTGCCATGGGCAGGGACATCTTCTACTAGACCAGATTGCTCCAAACCCCATCCAATCAGGCCTTGGATATTTTCAGGGATGGGGCATCCACACTTGTGCCAGGGCCTCACCACTCCCACAAGGAAATTTTCTTCCTAATATCTAATTTAAACCTGAACTCTTTTGGTATAAAGCCATTACCTCTTGCCCTGTAATTCCCAAAGTCATGTACAGTTAAGGATAAATCCCTGGAAAAATTAATGCAAAATCTCCAAGAGCTGCAAGGCTGTGGGGAACCATGTTTTCCTGCTAGCAATAACCAAGCCAATTACCTCCTCAAAATAGGGGTTTCATTAAAACACGTGAGATTTGCTTTCAAGAAATCTATTATTTATTTATTCTGATAACTCCCCAGACTTGTTCCTTCTGCTGGCTGTTAATTCCAGACTTGCAGGGCCATAAAGAAGTCGATGCTCACCTGCGGGCAGCAGTGGCTGAGTCCTTCAACAGACATGACTGAAAGAAATGCTTATTTTAAGAAGCAGAAGGCTCAGCTTTGAGGGTTTTTCACCTTGTTCTCACCTGTCAGCTGGCTGTGGTAGCTCTCAGACTGTGTTCTTTCCGTGTTCACTGTGGCTCAAGCACAGCAAAACTCAGAGAATCTGGGCTAAGAGCACACTCAAAAATAACTCCTGCAGCGGAGTAAGCTCAATGCTCCCCTGGGTCTTGGGACCAGGTCTGCTCAGGGACCTCTGGCTGTGGATCCAGACTCACGTAGTGGTGGAGGAGATGCTGGGAGGCGGCTCCGTAAAGGAATCAATAATTCCCACGTGCACAGATTCCTTTATCCTCACCAGCCCTCAGTTCGTTCAACAACGCCCAAACAGCTCCAGTGAGCTGGTAGCTGCAGAAGGGCAGATTAGCATCAATATGTGGCTTTCACTGCTTTTTGTTTTGTTTTGCACCAAAATAGCTTTGTTACATATGGCAGAGCTCATCCCAATGATTGATCTGTCTCATTTGACTTGCCAGTTCCACGGCTGATGAAGATGAGGGGAGGAAGTCCATGCAAGCATCAGAGAGAGGCAAATTGGGTTTTCATGGCCCCATGCTACTTTATCCAATTATGTTTTCCCAGGCAAGGGCATCCCACTGGGGTCTCACCCTTGGATTCACTCTTCTTAATGACATTCAATCATTTTGTGCTGAAGACAGTCATTTTCATAGCTGCTTGCATAATAAATTCAGAGTTACATGCTCACTGGTTCTCTAATTACACCCCGCTCCCGCAAAACAAAATGATTAAACTGAGTTTCGACTGAAAAAAATTGTGAGTCAGCGGTTTTATTTTACTGGTAAAGTTTGATTGTGTTTGGTTTCGTTTGATGTTTTCTTCTGAAAATTGGAAGCTCATTTGTATTTAAAGGTTAAAACCCAGAAAACATTGGGCCAGTGGATAATTGTCCATCAAGTTTGGAGGACATTCTGAATTTCACTCCTGGCCTAAAATTATATCTCAGTGACCTTGGGAAAGTTAATCTGCATAGAGTTTGAAGTTTGTGATATTTGGCTGTGCAGGGATAGAAGGGCCCATTTGAACTAAATGAGTTTCACACCCGGAGAAGGTTAAAAAAAAAAGTAAATAAATTATTCAGTAGCTGTCTGGTAGATAATGGATCATGAACTATCCATCTATATTTAGATTAGTCCAATCAACACCTTAACATAACCCCAACCCAGCAACTTCTGATGTTTATGAGATTACTAGAGAAATGAATCTGGGAAGCTCCAGAGGAGGGTGGTGGAAACCATCAGACACACGATCACAGTGATTAGACTTCATACTGGTTTAGGTCACCAATGCTGAGCGTTGCAACTGGTTGATGGCTCAGAGGTTTTCTGAGCATCTTTGATTGACATACGTTATTGACACTGCCTTTTCTTCATTGGTTCTGCAGTGGGTGGTACAGGTGGAGGATGTAATTCTGGGTGTTGAGGCACCAGAATGGGTCATTCCAGGGCTTGGTTGCTCCAAGGTAGAAGACAAACATGGAAAGCAGCCCAAATCCAGCTGAGCATGGGAAAAGGGATACACAAAAACAGTGAAGCTCCATTAGGAGGGGCCTGCCAGCCTTCCTAATACATTCCCCAGTGTCATACCAGCCTTCTGTATGATTCTGTAAGATCTAGATCTAGAACAGCATTGTCACAATGAAGGGAGAAACACATTCCTATGGCCGTGCTCTGGTCACTCAGCTAGCCCTTAATGCTGCCCATGTGCCATGAAAGGGAACACTTTTAGTTCATTATTTGTGTGCATGACTGAGAAACCAGGAGCAAAGAAGGCAGATTCCCAATTTACAGGTTTCCCTGCATAAACAAGTGACAGGGTTTCCTTTCCAACTTGAAAATTTTGGTTAAAGACACCAGTGGGATCAAAACTGGAGGATTTTCTAGACGTGAGCTTCACACGTGGTTTCCACTGCAGCTCAGGAGGACTTTTCAAAAATATCTTTAAACTATCTCACTTGAGTGCAGCCAGGAGTGAGTCTGTGGTAGCAGTGAGGGTTTAATCACTTAAGATCAATTAAGTTTTCCCCAGAAGTGTCACTGCATCTACTGCAGTGCCTGTGCCTGAGCAGTTTACTTTGGCACGCCCCACTGTCCTGAGCTGGGATTCAGCACACCCAATGTACGGGATGGGTTTTGTCTGATGAAATCAAGATGGAGATGAGATGACTAATGTCCTGAGAACCTCTGGTTCTACTGACTCACTCTGCCTTGACCTGAGAGAGAGCCAGAAGAGATGGCCTCAGATACTGGCACTTCCAGAAGAGCCACCTTGTTTACTCACGCAAATCCTGCCCTAAGCAAGTCCAGCTCGCTTCACCCATCTTCTTCTCACACCCACACAGAACACACCTACCCTTAAGCATCCATTTGGCTTCCCTCAACCTTGGCACAAGCATGTTGTCACAAGGTTCTTGTGGTAGACATCGACGTGGGAAAAAAACCCAAATGCTGCTTCTGCTGTCAGGGTGTTTCCTACCTCAGTGGGGTCCCCCTGAGCTGAGGTTGTGTTCTCTAACATTTTTGGGAAGCAATGGCAGCGTGGACAACAAACTGCCTGGAAGAGCTTGACGTGTGCAGTCTCCATTCACATCCATGCTGTGTGGACTCTGGGCATAAACTGAGCTCAATAGGCCTGATATAACCCAGGAAAATGGGTGAAGAAACAGGAGTTTTTCTTCAAGGAGGGCAGTGGGTGCATCTTCTGTGGGTGGATCACCTTGGGCTGAAGCCGGTGGTGGTCGCAATGGAAAAAGAGTTTTCACATCCCCTCCGTGTCTCATCGCAGATCTCCTCCCTAAATGTCCTGCTTCCAGCTCCTTCAGTCTAAAAGCCCTACTGGAAAGCTCCTTAGGCCTTGTGGGCATGTCAATAAACGACCAAAGTGCTTGTGATCGTTGCCGTGTGGAGAGAGGATTTATGCCACCACTGTTTGTTTCCTACCGGTGGCTTCTGTCACCTCCCATCCCTCATCTTTGTTGCCTTTCGACATTGTAAATTCTTCCCCGCACAGAGCTTGCTCTCTAATTTGTCTGTTAAATGTCTAGTCTACAAATGAGTCCCAGCTATCCTCATTAACAATAGTTTGTACTTATTCCTTCATAAACTGATGGATGAAAAGCTCCATAAAAGAGCAAAAAGATATTATTTCCCCCAAGAGGAGGGTTTGCAAAGTCATTGCTCAAAGGAAGCCAGCAGACTTTTCCATCTAACTCAGATCCACCACAGCACAACTCTGTCGCCAGAAGCACATCTTGTTTTCCTCTCTTTTTTTTTTTTTATTTTACTTTATCTGCTTGTTGATTTGCTTATGAAATTAAAGGAGATTATGATTTTAACTCTTTGGTTTTAGAGCCACAAGCAAGAAAAGCTACTAGAGCTGCCATCTGCAAATTGGAAGAGACATAAAACAGTGTAAAATAAAGGCAAAAATAAGCATTTTCCACTTTGCAGTATATTCCAGCAGAAGATTAATTTGCTGTCTGACACTTGACGCTTATTGTTTGCAAACTCCAGAACTGCAACTGCAAATCAAGCTGAAAAGCATCATCTAATCAAAGAGGGGATAATTTAGCAGGAAACCACTCAGATATGTGTTCCTTTCAGGTTACCCACGTGAATACACATAAGGACAGAGCTCCACCAACCTGAGACGTATTTGTGTCTGTAACAACATCCTCGGACAAACTGTGACTCACCGACCTTTATTTCAGGTGAGAGAAAGGTGTGCAGATGCTGTGGCACAAGGACTAATGCAAACACCCAGTCCCTGAGCTCTGCCTGCTCATATCCCATAAAGAGGCAACCAAATGGGAATAGAAGGGAAAGCCTGAAGGAGGGAGCAGGGGAAAGGGACATCCTTTGGGACACGACGTGCCTGATTTTTAAGGTGTGATGGGTGAGGTGAGAAGCTGACATAGTGATCCAAGAAATCCCTCTTTCACCACCTTCCCGTATATGTAAGATGTTATTATGAGCGTGAGCCGAGCAGCACAGCCTTGAGCACACTGCAGGAAAAAAAAAAAAGGACATTTAAAAAAAATTCTAGACTTGTTTGAACCCTATTAAATCTTTGCTTCACTGGTTCTAAGCCTGCCCAAGCCAACCTGAATGATTATTATTATTATTAACAGAGCACAAAGTGAGAAAAGAGAGGATTTTTTATTTAAATAGGTTATTCTCCCTGCAGCTGCCTGTGCTGCAGAGGCCTGGCACCAGTTCATATTACAGGCATTACTGATTCCTTGGAGCTTTTCATGGGAGAAGCTTACTTTGACATTCTCATCAACTCCTCTCTCCCCTATTTATCATCCATAGATTGGATGATGTCCTCTTACAGCAATAACTGCATTTTTAGAAGCTATCTATGCAGTTCTGTCTTCGGGTTAAGGCTTTTCTGTGGGATTTCTGTTTCCTGCTGTTTACCAAATAAATAATTTTTGTGGTTTCAATGAGACTTTCCTCTCCTTTCTCGCCTAATAAAGTCAGCTGTGACTGTATAAATCTCTAAGAATTCAGCATGAAAACCTTAAATAAAAGTACATTAAGATAAAAATACTGTGTCTGATCAAAAAACCAGTTTCAGCCCATGTCCTGACTGAGAGTGGTTACAGAGTACAAAGGCAAGGCAGACAGACTCTGATACTGCACACTGGATTAATAAACATCAATAGGGCTTTTTTCCATTAACTTTTTCCCTGGAAACAGCACTGCCCCATGGCAAGGAGCACCACAGCTCAACCACACACTGCCTGTGAAGAACCTACTCCACTCCCTTTCCCTGCCTCCACATCCATCACGATTTTAGCCTGGCAAACCCCCTCCCCAGAATGTATTTTTTCAAGACTTAATTGCGCACATCTATTTAATCCTTTCCTGTTCTGGGACAGCTGTTCCTTACCATCCTTCTGGCATCTTCTCTGAGCCTTTTCCAGGGCCTCTAAAGCCTTTTGAGAGGGGAGGACAAGCACCACACACAATATTCAAGACGCGGGTCCGAAATGCGTTTGTTCCGTGGCATGATGATGATTTCTGCTCGGTTTTCTATTCCCTCCTTAATAATCCTTAACATTCAATTTCCTCTTTTGATTGCTACAGAGCAATGAGCTCATAATTTCATTCAACTGTTGATTATAAGAGCCAAATGTCATTGCTGGGTAGCAACAATCAGCTCAGAGCCCATCGCTGGGCACGCAGGGTTGGAACTGTTGTTTTCCTTGTGTGCGACGCTCCGATTTAATGCCACCGAATTCCACCTGATGTTCCCAGCAATCCAGTGCAGTAAAACAATGCCAAAAGTCTTCATGGATGGTGTCAGGAAGCTGCAAGTGGGGGCTGATCCACAAGGGAAGGTGAGATGAAACACAAGGGCAACAGCAAGGCTGGGAGAGAATTCACCAGCAAGGCTGGGAGAGAATTCACCAGCAAGGTGTAGCAATTTTGTAGAATAATGGAATTTTTAAGGTTAGAAAAGACCTTTGAGATCATTGGGTCCAACTGTTAACCAAACACTTCCAGGTCCATCACTAAGCCATGTCCCCAAGCACCACATCTACATGTACTTTGAACAATTCCAGGGATGGTGATTCCACCACTTCCCTGGGCAGCCCCTTCCAATGGTTGATCACCCTTTCAATTAAGAACTTTTTCCTACCATCTAATCTAAAACTTCCCTGGAGCAAACTGAGGCTTTGTCTCTATATATGAACAAAATTCACTGCCCCTTCACTGCTCCCCTGGGGAGAGAGCTGGGCTAGGATCCTTTCTAATCCAACCATTTGGATTTCTAATCCAACCTTCTTATGTTTTGGGGTTTTTTGATAGTGCATCCTTATTTAAAAGTGGGTGCTTGAGCTTTGCAGTCTAACTGAGCAGTTTACAGCCTGCCCAGCTGACAAGAATAGCTCAGGGTTGTGATTTTGCAGTTCTTTTCAATGTGTGTGAAGTACCAGATCCCACTGGGTGTCTCCACTAAAGTATTTCTGAGGCATTTGCTGTCCCTGGAAGAGAAAATCTGAATGCTCCCACCTCTAACCAAGACAAGCAGAAAATCTTTTCATGTAGACACGTAAAGTTAACCCTACATTTAGTCCCTACAAATTCAGTCCCTTGAGACAGCTGATATTATGGCTTTTCAGGCTGGACCCCAGGAATCCTTGAAGGAAGAACTGTGCATCATGTCTTCTGCTGGAAAATTTCATCAGAGGTTTAAATAAAACTGCTCTTGGTAGCAGACCTGTCTGCAAAGCTCATAATTGAGCTGCTCATGGATGCCAAAAACAAGGTACAACCAATTCACTCAAGCGACCACTAAACAGATTGCCCAGAGAGGTTGTGGAGTCTCCTTCACTGGGAATATTCCAGAATCTTCTGGACATAATCCTATGCTGTGTGCTCTGGGATGCTGGAGCGTGGAGGTTGGACCAGATGACCCACTGTGGTCCCTTCCAACCTGGGCCATTGTCCTTGATGGAGCGATTACGGGACAGTTCTCCACACAGCAGGTGAGTGAAAAGCTTTGCCTAAGGCACACAGTGGCTGGAGCATCTTCCACAGGGAAAATGTGTCTGTGAGGTTAGTTCCTACAAAAAAACCTGTGTTATCTTCATATTGTTCCCTCCTCGGTAATAATGAAAGAGCCACCCCAAGGGAAGTATCCCCCCAGCACTGTTTAAAGGGATTGGGGAGAACAGGTAAGGAAATTATTCTTATTATAAGAAAGCGCAAACAGAGATGGGCATTTGGAAATGCGATGAAAGCTGGGTTATTGCAGTGCTGTTACTAATGAGGGCGATACATCATCTCAACTTGCTGACTTTCCTTCCTTTAATTTCCCGATTATCCGGCTGTTGCTTACCCTCCACCCATACTGGGAGTAAACAGAGCCATCGTGCCTGAGCTGCAAAAAAGTTACTTTCAGCAGCAATTAACTTGTGGGTTTTTCCCAGATTTTTGTTTGTTTGTTTGTCTGTTTGTTTTCTTTAGTGGTTTGGGATTTTTCAAGGAAAAAATTTTTGAGCTTTACCTTTCAGTTTTACTTTGTCTATTTCATCTTTAATTTTTCTTTTGCAATTTTACCTTTGTAACGTTTCAGTGATTTAAGAAAATATTATTTCTATTCTAGANTGAAGAAGACGATGGTGAAGAAGTAAGGGGTCCTGAGACCCCCGACTCAATTCTAGGAAGGCGTGCAAAGGGGCAGACCCGAGGGAGGTTCTAAGGGTGGCACCAAGGTGGTACGAGGGTGGATGGTCTCTGGGTTGGATGTCAGCTTTAGTTATGATAATTAAGTAGTGATATAAAAATAGGAATCACCTCTATGCTGCGTGCGCGTCATTATACTTTTCAGTAAAGAACTCCTCTCTGCTTTACCTCAATTAAATTGCCTCAAAAGTTTTTGTCCACATTTTAGGCAACAGAAGTAAGAGAAAAGCAGGGAAAATGTAGTTGAAATCTCTTGCAGAAAGTCCCAGGGGAAGTCTCTGAGAGGTCTCAGAGGGGAAGCTGTTGCCTGGGAGTCCTAGTTCAGAGCACTCAATATGAAGGAAATGATGGGCTTGGACCAGATTCCAGCAGGAAGGGATTCTTCTCATGCCTTACCAAGATTCCAGGCATAGGAAACTTCTGGGATTGCTATAGGAAATCTGACTTTCTTTTCCCTTAGAACCTGAGTATGGTTTGCATTGAAAGAGACCTTAAAGATCATGTACTTACAATCCCCTGCCATGGACAGGGACACCTTCCACTAGCCCAGGTTGCTCCGTGCCCCGTTCAACCTGGCCTTGGACACTTCCAGGGATGGGGCAGTCACAGCTTCTCTGGGCAACCTGTGCCAGGGCCTCCCCACCCTCAGAGTCAAGAATTTCTTCCTCACATTTAATCTAAATCTCCCCTTCTCCCAGAAAATTAGAGAAGTCCTGAAATGCAGTGCCAACCTCAGCTGCAAAAACTGTGTATGACTCCATCAGACAAATAGCTCAAAAAAAAAAGGGAGAATCTTCCATTAGACCTGGATAAGAGTCCAGGGTTTTTGGCAAGATTGCCCAAAGGCCCTCTGTAAAAAATACAGAAATTCGAGACCTATCTGTCACTCTTTCATTCTTTACTTTGAAGGTCACCCCACTCCTGCTGTGCTCACAGAGGCTCTCTCCGTTCTGTCAGGGAGCAGCTCTGTTTTGAAAGGGCCGTGAATCACATCCATCAATCTTCAGGAGAGAAATAATCAACAGATGGTCATTACAGACCACGTGGTGCCACCCAGATCAGGAGATGCAGCAGGAAAGGAGCTCTCTTTCCATCTTCGTTATGCTTTAATGCAGTCACGTGTTCAGCCACATCCAGACTGGCAGGGGACACGTGACAACACCAGCATTTGGTGCATGGCACCAAAATCAGTTCATAAAGCTCCAGCCTCAGTCAGAGAAGAGTGTTTTCCCCCCACCAACTAAAAGGAGAAAGGAAGGAGTGTCTTCAGGCCACACAAGAGAAGTACTGGATGGCTGAGGATCCAGCAGAGTTTGGTCTCTGTACTCAGTGAGCAACCTCCAGCTGTATCTCAAAGTGCCATCTTCCATTCCCAGCAGCATCAACAAGACACATCCATTTGTAATGCCAACAGGTGTGAGAGACAACCTTCAAAATGCAAATTAGACATGTATTATGAATATATTTTAGAGTAGATATTAGGATTATTTTATTACTATATTCTTTCTTAGTATTATTATATTAAGTATTAGATTAGATATTAGGAAGAAATTATTTAATGTGAGGGTGGTGAGGCCCTGGCACGGGTTGCCCAGAGAAGCTGTGGCTGGCCCATCCCTGGAAGTGTCCAAGGCCAGGTTGAACAGGGCTTGGAACATCCTGGTCTAGCGGAAGGTGTCGCTGCCCATGGCAGGGGGTTGGAACTGGATGGTCTTTAAGGTCCCTTCCAACCTAAAACATTCTATGATATTTTCATCTGAGCTTGCAATGAGCCTTTGAGGTGTCAACCACCCCTCCATCACAATAAGGGATTAACTCCGACTACAAAGATAAATTCTGGCAGTTTTTTGCTTTGGACAGCTTATTTTTTAAACCCAGAACATTATGAAGGACGGACCTTTTCTTGAACATCTGTTTCCCTCCTTTGGTTTATGTTTATACCACACTGGACCTAACCAAGATGAGAAGGAATTCCCAATGTGGAGCCATGAACAGATCTTATAAAATCAATGCATTGACAAAGTTCTTACTGTTGAGGGGAAAGAAAACAATATCAGTCAAGTCCAGGGTGAAAAAAAACGCAAAACAAACAAACAAACAAACAAAATAGAAAAAAAAAAGCCACAGACCAAAAAACAAACCAAACAACAAAAAATAAAAATACAAACCCTAAACAAAACAACGCAGAAGAAATCAGAAAGTGACCTGTAACATTGATTTTTTAGGGGAAATAATACATTTTCAGGGCATATTTTTGAGAAATTTATTGGGGAAAAGACTCCTTCAGTTTTAAGGAGATTTTAAAAAGTAATGTATGTCCTCCATGTCCGTCTGCTCATGGAAAGGATGAGGAGCACTTCCTGGAGACAGCATTGTACCTTAGCCATTTGTTTTAGGCGGAGTTTTTGTCCTGAGTATGGAAAGCCTTCAGCCTGCAATCATTTCATGGAGTAATTTTTTTTCCTCCTCCTGAAAACAACGCTTTTGTTTCCTTCATGCTTCATCTGCTCCCAGTGACTCTCCGCTTCAAAATGTACATTGGGAGAGGAAAAAAGAAATAAATTAATTTCAGATAATCACTCCCAGTTCCCACCTGAATCACCCCAACATCAGTGTCTGTCATGAGTAATGCATGGGATGGAACCACACACAGTCTGTTCGAGACACTGAAACCATGGAAACACTCCTGACGTGAGCTGCTCCTTGGGATGATCACAGCAAAGAGGGGCTGAGGGAAGCCTGACTTGTCCACCCCTGCTGTCCAAGGCCAGATCATTATAACCCATGAGGGATTTCACGTGTTGGACTTGACCTCCATAGGGTTGCTGATGGTTTTGGTTAAAAGAAAAACCTAAACAAGGCCAGAAATGGGCAATTGTGGAGCTTCCTCAATGAGATCTGAACACTTTGAAGTGGGAGTGTGAATATCAGGAAGAAATTCTTCCCTGTGAGGGTGGTGAGACCCTGGCACAGGTTGCCCAGACAAGCTGTTGATGCCCCAATCATGAAAGTGGCTTAGATGTAAAATCCCACTGCTCAGCATCTCACTCCACACCAATCATGGAATGGTTTGGGTTGGAAGGGACCTTAAAGATCATGTCATTCCACTCCCCTGGCACAGGCAGGGACACCTTCCACTAGGGCAGGTTGTTTAGGTCTCCATCCAAACTGGCCTTGGACACTTCCAGGGATGGAGCATCCACAGCTTCTCTGGACAACCTGTGCCAGGGCCTGCCCACCCTCTCAGAAAAGAATTTTCCTAATATCCAGTCTTAAGGATAATATCCAATATCCTAATGTCCAATCACCTTAAGGCCATTCCCCCTTGTCCTGTCACTACATGACTTCGGGAAAAACAATGAAGACCAGCCAATACACCTAAAATCCCATGTTTTGGTGTGGAAGCAGCAGCTAAAATTAGGCTGTGCTGTGACAGTGTAGAAAGGAGAGACTCTCAGGATGGTTATTCAGTTCTTTTACAGCTTCTTCAGTCATCCATGTGGAAGCAGCAGCAGTTGATCATACACTGCAGTGCAGAGACACCAGCGCTAACAATAGTCACGTGCATGGAGTGTCCTTCACTATCCAGTGTCAAAAGATGTCAAGAAGAAGCAAAGCACATACTTGGAGTGCTCCATTCACCTCTGTAGTGACATGGAGGAAAGGTCAGATGAACAAACTCCCAAAATATCTTCAAGCTTTGAAGAAGGGTATTCCTGGTCAGTAATGCTCAAAAACCCGGCAACAACAGCCAGGCCTGAGCTGGGGAACTCTTTGGTGGTAACTTCTCTCACCTGAATATGTCCAGAAGAAGTTAATAAAAATCTTTAAATAAACATACTCCTAAAGGACTGGCCTCCAAAAACTTCCTCGTCTGTGTTATCTGGTGACATGTTGGAGCATAGCTGGGAATAGACCCCAGCTCTGGGTGTGAACCAGTTCTTGGACAATATTCCTGAGTCATGTTTCATGTCTCACCTCTTGCTTTGCCTTCCGTCAGTGCTGGTTGTGAACAGCACAGCCTGATTTCTGATCTCAACCCAGCAAAGAAATTATGTCAGTTTTCAGTGTGTAAAACCTGACTCACAGAAGATGAAGCAAAGCAAGACACAACCCCCCTGAATAATGGATGGGTCTAGTAACCAGCTGAAGTTTCTGCTCTTATGTAGTTAATTAATCCTCCCAAAAACCACAATTCTTCATTCAAGAGAGGCAGCCAAACTGTGCTGCAAACTATTGCAAGACAAAGATGTTTGCTTGGTAATTACTCCTATTTAAATTATTCTGCATGTTATACAGCATGAGTGGCACATAGGAAAATGAAGAGATGACTTAATAAGTTCTATTTATCCAGATGTATCATTTTTCTAATAGGATTAAAAAAAAAAAAAAAAAGGTTGGTTTTATTTCAGACTTACCAGGTGTACAGTAAATAAAATTAATATATTGCATTTCAAAATCCTTGTAAGCGATGTTGTCCCAGTTAGAATTAAGATAAATGACACCAATAAAATAAGCACATTAGGAGATATTAATTTTTTAGGTATTGAATCAAAAGTGTATGTAACTTGTTGACGTGCATATTAAAATCAATGTGAATGAAAAACAAACCAAACCAAACCACAACAATTCCCATTAAAATCCGGTAGGTTTCCCAGCCCATGGTGAGGGGGTTGGAACCGGATGATCTCTAAGGTCCATTCCAACCCAAACCATTCTATGAGTCTATGAAAATTAATGTTTAAAGAGCCAAAATCACAGTGAAGGACAATTGGACAGATCTGAGAGGAGATGGCACAAAATTCCTGGTACTTGAGCTTCTGCTGAGGCTGCACAGCAAATATTTTCATAACGGGGATTTTGGCTGCCACTCAGACACTCCTTATCTGATAGACGTCGAGCAAAGCTGAGACCCAGGGTGTAATGGCATTTTAAGACCCTGTCTAGCAGCCAGAGCTAAGAATTTATCTTTTTTGATCAGTCATGAACACGAGGAAAAGAGGAGATTGCTCTGGCTCCTCACAGCTGAGGATGAAGCTGGTGAATAACCAGGGTTTATCCCAGTACAATGTGTTTAGATTTGTCTTATTGCAAGGTCAGGTCTTAAAAAAGAATGGAAATAACGGACAGGGAAGGGGATTGTGCCTTGCAAAAGACATTCAGCCAGGCAAGCGGAGTCCTGCTGGAGGGTGGTGAGCTAAAATGGGACATGCAGTCTCAGATGTCTAGCCAGGGAAAGCCTGAGTGGAGATGGAGTTATTAATGCAACCAACTCCAAAATACCAGGTCTGCTCTGCTGTCGCCCACTGTAGGACGGGCTGATAAACAGGGATGGGCTCAGAATAAGAACGTATATACAGGCAGGACCTGAGGAGCTGGAGGGATCAAGGAGATTGAAAGAAAAGGGGAATTGGATCATCCGTGTTTGTGTGTTGCAAGAAAACCACCCAGTGCTCCTCTTTTGGATGTAATATAAAAATCGCTCTCTTTAGTCAGCTCATGGCCAAACATTTAAAGCAAGACCCAGTTCCAGCTGGGTTAGGGATGGTTTGATAGGGACATGGCAAGAGTGAGGTGAATGTCTCTCATTCAACATGGACATTAAAAGGGGGTATTCTTCCACTTTCTCTGTGTGTTGGGTGAAATCATGGAGCAAGATTTTTAATAATTTCATCTGGAAAACTGAACTCCACCATGTTATGGGTGGGATTGCATAGCCTTTTATCTCTGCCCAGAATAGTTTTGGACATCCCATCCCTGGAAGTGTCCAAGGCCAGGTTGGATGGAGCTCTGAACAACCTGGTCTAGTGGAAGGTGTCCCTGCCCGTGGCAGGGCAGTTGGAATGAAATGATCTTTAAGGTCACTTCCTTAAGTGGTTCTTATGATTCTGTATGAGGGCCAGAAGCACCATTTAGTCGTTTAAAAATAACCCCCCAAAAAGGTAAAATCTTATAAATATATCACTGATATTTTCACTAGAATTATTTTATCTGAGAAAATTGAGCGTCTGGAATATCAACTGTTTTCCTATAGGAAAAAAATTATCAATTTTCCCCCAATTTTTTGCAATATCATATTTGGCTTTTATTCTGGATTTTCAGGAATGCTTGGGTTCCCACCTTTCCCAGAGCTGGCAGATTGGGTTTCAGGCTCCTCAGAGAGCTTCAGATGTGCTTGAGAGAGATTTAAAGGGAATCCCTTCACAACTCCATCTAAACTGAGTGTGAGAGTTCCCATTCCACAGGAGATTAGTGTTTCATTCCATCTCAGAATAATTATCTCTAAAAAGAAAACGGAGGGGATTTTTCAGCAGAATTCCCAGGGAGTTCCAGTTTGGAGCCAAATCTATAGATAGACTCAGTTTATTCTGTGCTCAGAAATAAACTGTGAATCTTTCCAGCCAGTATGGAGAATCCCTTAAGAGTAGGACTCCATACCAGAGTCCAAAACACACAGAAATAGATGGGCTGCTCCTCTCACTTAAATCCTTGGCAGAAATCCCACCCTTAGTTCAACGATATTTGTAGGGAATCCACCCATTTTGAGATCACGACCTTCTTAGGAGGGCAGAGAAGTCTAGGTTGACGAAAAGGGTGCACATGAACATGACTTTCTAACATTTCCAAGGTATTTCCACTAGACAATGCTCCTCAGACCCCCGCCCAGCCTGGCCTTGGACAATTCCAGGGATGGGGCAGCCAAAACTTCAAATTCCTCTGCGTATCTTGGAGCTCTCAGCACAAACATCCAGCCCCTTGATACCTGCTGGTGCTCAGTCCTACTCTGAGGGCCTCCCAGCCCATTTGTTGCCTCTTAATGAGCTTGCTTGTCTCTCTGCCTTAGGCAACACCAACTCCTGCTCTGAGTCAAGCCTTCCTTCAGCTCTCAGGTTTCTCCAAAGAGGCGCCGATATGGGAAAACCTGGCAAATCAGCAGGGGCTCCGTTCACCTCCACAAGAACCCCACCTGGCTGCTTCTCCCTGCCTGGTGAGCCACATTAAAAAAACCCACGGAGCCCTAGAATGAAATCAGCCTTTCTTCCACGCAGGCAGAGGGTCTGAGTCACGCGGACACGCCTGGTACCAGCGGCAGAGCCTGCATGGGAGGCAGGGGCACAAACAATCCCTCTGTACTGTACGATAATCAACAAAAATTAGCTGCCTAAGGGAACCAGGAAACTCTGCCATGAATGCAGCAGCGAGAGACTGAGCCTATTTATTTAACAGGTGTCCCCTGAGCTGGGATGCCAGGCTCTGTTTGCCAAATTTGCAGAGAGAGGAAGACAGCTTGAATAAATACGGGCAAGAGGGGAACAGTCCTGAAGCCATTTTCTTTGTAGATTGTTGTGCTGGGGGTTTTTTTTGTTTGTTTGTTTGTTTCTTTTTTTTCCCCCCAGTAACTTTTTATTGTAAGAAAGTACATCCCAACTCTTGGCTGGGAGTATTTAGACAGCAGAAGCTGTGCCAATATCCAGTTTCCCTGCTCTGAGTGGTGCATGGTCCAGCTCAGCTTCAACACAAAGTTAGCTCTGCTGGATGGCTTTGTGATTGGTTTGTTTGTTCAGTTTAATTAAAATACAGTATGGGGTACATTTTGGATGAGAACCCATCCCAGGCTGTCAGACCCGGAGCCAACAACAGCTGTGCTGAAATGATCTCCTTCCCCATTCCTGCGCAGTGGAAATGTGCCTCCAAACACAGGTTGCTGTGTCTGGTGCTGCAACATGGAGAAACCTTGGGATGTATCTGATGTCACAGCACTAAACTTTACACACAGAGCATCTGGGTGGTCCTTGTTCCCTTTCTGGAGTGTTTTCACACAGTCTGGAGGAAAGGGATGGAGAGGGACACAGAGGAACTGCCCTTGAGATTTATCACACCTCTCAAATGGAGTTCAAAGCCAAGCAGCTCATAAAGGGGTTTTCACAGAGTCATAGAATCACAAAATCGGTCAGGTTGGGAAGGACCACAGTGGGTCACTTGGTCCAACCCCCCTGCTCAAGCAGGGTCATCCTAGAGCACATGGCACAGGATTGTGCCCAGAGGGTATTCGAATGCATCCAGTGAGGAGACTCCACACCCTCTCTGGGCAATCTGTTCCAGTGCTGGTTCACTGCACAGTAAAGAAGTTGTTCCACATATTCAAGGCAGAACTTTTTTGGCATCAGTTTCTGCCCATTCCTCTTGTCCTATTGCTTGGCACCCCTGAGGAGAGCCTGAGTCCATCCCCCCTTCAGATACTTCAGGCATTGATAAGGTCCCCTCTCCATCATCTCTTCTCAGGGCTGAACAGGCCCAACTCTTTCCACCATTCCTTGTAAGAAGAGTCTTTTGATGATGTTCACAGCCCAAGGGAATCCTGAACTTCCTCCTGGCAGGCCTCCCTCCCCAGGGAGCTGTTTACTCATATACCCCCTGTTGCCTCGCCGTCATGCCAGAAAGGCGATGCAAGACAGAAGAGTCAGCAGAGACACATATGGAAAGGGGACTGCAGCAGCCCTGGCCAACAGCACAAGCTGAAGGCAGTGAGCAGAGCAAACAATCTGCTCATCTGGCAAAAGAAAAAAATCACAGAGAATATCCCAACCAACCGCACCAAAAAAAAAATATGTAAGCAGCAGGGGAAAAAAAAAACCTTTCTCCAACCAGATGTTTATGCCTGAGAAAGGGAGAATTTCCAGAGACTGCAGAAACTTTTGCAGACTGCTCCTTACAAGCTGTGGTAAATATTTGCCAACTGCACTGAGAGATAATCTGATAAATAAACAGGACAAACACCCAGTTTCCAGTTCTTTTCACTTAGTGCTTGTGTACAAGGCTCTGGCCCTGCAATATTAGCTACCTAAAGTACACAGATTTCCTGCCCCAAGCCGGCCAGCTCCAAGTCATTCCTTGATGATTTCAGTCACGAACAGGGCTGACATTTACATCCTGTGTAGCCAGAGCAAACATCTGGGAGATGTTCATCCCCGTGGTAGGACAGAAATGGAAGGTCTTGCTCATGCCTCCTTCCCCCAGCAGCTGTGAGCTGAAGGGCCAACAGCATGAGCCCAAAGCTGCCCCAGGTGTTGCTCAGTGGTGGCATCTCTGTGGGCTTTGCAGTTGTCATCAGTGCTTGACAGAGCAGCTCACCTCAGCCGTGCACCACAAATATTTGTGCCACCAGGTTGGCACCAGCAAAGGGGAACCCAATGGGGAATCAGTGGTTCAAAGTGAAGCAAGAGCAGCTTCTGTGTCTTGGCTTTGCTGAATTCCCCCTCTGGAGAGCCTGGAAGAGCACAGTCCTGCTCTTCAGTCACCAAATTCAGCCACACAGTCCCTGCTGTGTTGCCCTGAGCAACTCCTGCCACCACCTGTGTGGCAGAACCTTCTCCTCTCTAATCACTCATGGCAGCACCTCATGGGTGACAGCAAAACCTTTGCCCACCTCAGGTCAGCTCAGCTAAGCTCACACTGAAAAAAACAGAAGCCAGGACAGGGAAACTGCACCCCGTGCTCCTGCCAGCTGTGATTAAAGAGACGTGGATTAAATTATTCACTTTGCTCCCCCAATTTCTATCCTGAAAACCCAGCCAAGCCTGACTGCTTCTGGAACCTGCCGCAGGGAAGAGAAACAAAGATCTCTCCGTAGGAATGGAAAGCTAAAGTAGCTGTGTTTCATGGACCTCGCTGAAATGACATTGCCAGTCCCAATCCACAGCCTAGCAAAGGGCTCTGTAATTAATTCAGAACGCCCAAAGTGTTTTCACCCAAATTATTAAGCCTGCGGGAGAGGTTTGTGACAGCATTACAAATTGATTGGTCTGAGAGAGAACTCAAGAGGCTGCATAGTTTATTTTCCTGTCCCAAAGCGAGACACAATATTTTTAGGCTTCTGTTGTTGGATCTTTTTTTAAGCTGTGGGGTTTTTTCCAGACTCCCATGTTGCAGGCAATTCATTCCAGTGTTTTGAAGTCCTGACCACTGGAAAATCTCTCCTGATATCACAGGATCACAGAATCATCCAGGTTGGAAAAGACCTCTGAGACCAAGTCCAACTTTTGAGTGACCACCACCTTGTCAACCCAGCACAGAGCACTGAGTGCCACGTCCAGTCATTCCTTGAACACCTCCAGGGCTGGTGACCCCACCACCTCCCTGGGAAACCTGTTCCAATGCTTAACCCTTTCCATGAAGAAATTATTCCTGGTGTCCAGTCTTGACTTCCTCTGGCACAACTTGAGGCCATTTTCTCTCATCCTGTCACTTGTTACCTGGGAGAAGAGTCCAACATCCTGTCAGGTGGTTGTGGAGAGTGAAAAAGTCTCCTCTGAGTCTCTTTTTCTTCAGTCTAAACACCCTGAGCTCCCTCAGCTGCTTGAAAAACCTAACAACCCTCTTCCCCACACCGGTTTCAACTTTTCCTACGGATTTCTTCTCCCATGATAAATCAGCTCATCCCGGATTTGAACAGCACTACCATGTTCTGCTCAGTCTTCTTTCCCTCTGAAGGAGATAATGATCTCAGTATTACCCCACAGGTAGTTTTTTCCCTGTTGGCTACTCTCATGGTTCCCACTAGATATTCCTGAAGTAGGACAAATCTTCCTGGAAATGGAGTGCCCCACTTTATATAATCCCCTCTGACGGAGCAGAGCGTCTCTGGCAGGTTACACAGCACAGCACAGTGCTCATCGTTCTCATGACAGCACCATGTGTTGATCTGAGGGCAGGTTGTGATTCATTGCAGCCTCCAGATGTGGGGATTTTGGGGGGCCCTCGGGTTTTTTTTTGAGAACTGATGCCTGATCAGTTGTTCCCAGCCTTGGATCCACATTAGTGAAATCAATTAGGAAATTACGGAGGTAAATCTTCCTTAAGGTGCCCTGACTAAGGCCATGCTGGCAGGAAACGAGGCTATGGGATAAGTGTAAGAACATTTAATTCATTGCTATACACTTGCCATCATGGTCCAGACTCGAATCTACCACATCCAGTCACAGATCCACCCTCAGTGGGGTTTTAGGGGAAGGTAAGGAAGAGACTACAAAGGGAATTTCATCTTTGCTCAGTGGTATTCATAGAATCATAGAATCATAGAATTGATTGGGTTGGAAAAGACCTCAGAGATCATCAAGTCCAACCCTTGGTCCAACCCCAGTCCGTTTACCAGCTCATGGCACTCAGTGCCACGTCCAATCTCAGTTTAAAAACCTCCAGGGACAGTGAATCCACCCCCTCTCTGGGCAGGCCATTCCAATGCCTGAGCACTCTCTCTGCAAAGAATTTCTTTCTAATATCCA
>VWZG01009917.1:153987-171827 GCA_013396735.1 Grallaria varia | reverse complement strand
TTTTTGATCCAGGACAGGACACCATTGGCCTTCTTGGCCACCTGGTCACACTGCTGGCTCATGTTGAGCTTCCTGTCAATGTTTTGTTATGTTACTCTCCATTAGTGATATTGTTTAACCCCAGCCAGCAACTAAACCACCCAGAGCTGCTCATTTACTCCTCTCCACCCATTATGCCTCACCATTTGCTGCGTGTTCAGGTCCCACATTATCCAATTCATAGTGTTAGCCACAACTCATCCTTTGATAGAACACACAGGTATCATTCCTTTGTGGAACAGTCCTGTAAAATGTTCATAAAACGACCATAAAATATTCACAAATATCTATAAATGCCAATTGTGCTCATTTAGTCCACGACTTTGGGTTTCAGCTGTTACAGTGGTTGCTGAGGACAGGAGAGATGGTGTGTGGTCGGTCAGGTCACTGCTGCACTTGCCTCGTTGCTTACAAATCTTCTCCTCCACTGGTTCAGGTGGTTCCTGCTGGAGCAATTCCTGTAACATGCAGCTCAAATACTGGGTTACAACAATTTTGAGGTATTTCTATCACAACGTCCAGCCCTGGTCCTTTTGGGTCGGGTTCATAGGGTTTAATATGGCAATGAACTCCTGCTTTTGCTCTCACTCCAGCTTGGATTTATCCACTGACTGCAGTCCCTTAGGGATGTACCTGCTCCAACTGGAGCCTCATGTGTGTCTCTCCAGGAATAAAGCTGCTGTGGCACAGATTTATCCACAGCCACAGTTGCTTTGAGGTGTCCCCGTACCAGCATGACCTCACCCATAGCCACAGTCCCTTCAGAACAAAAACTGTTCCAACCTGGCTTTGCCCCTGGATGAAGACCATCCAGGGGTGTGCCTGCTCTGCCATGGGTTTATCCACGGCCACACGCTTTGAGGTGGTCCAGCATGACCTCACCCACAGCCAGGGATGCTTCAAGGTGCACCAGCTGCAGCAGGGACTTATCCACTGATGCAGATGCTTCAAGAAGTACCTTCTCCAGCTCGGACTAATCTTTCGAGCCATAATCCTTCTGGAGGTGCGGCACAGACATAAGCACAGGCTCAGACTCTTCAAGGTGTACCCACTCTTGTGTGGCATAATCACAGCTACAGACATTTTAGGGTGTCCTGCTCTCTCGTGGACGTACCCACAGGTCCCAGTTTCTTTGACTTGAAGTCACACTGGAGTTCCAGCGTGTCCAGCACAGCAGCACAGAGACAGCAGTGGTTCCCTGGCCCCTGCCAGCCCAGGCACATCTCTGCTGCTGTCATCAAACCATTCCCAGGCACAGCACAGTCAGATGATGAGCTGTGCAGCACTGCAGTGAGCCGTGGAGGCAAAAAGCTGCCACTAACAAGCACTGGGCTCTAATACACAGTCAGGTAAGTCATGGCAAGCATAGGAGCTGTCAGCTAATAGCTAAACAGCAATAACAGCAATACATTCCAAACAGAACTGTTGTTATCACTCTGAATATGCCCCTCTTCCTTCTTCTTCCTCATCTTTATATGCTGAGCATGATGCCCCGTGGTCTGGAACAGCCCCCGGGTCAGTGTGGGTCCCCTGTCCTGGCTGTGTCCCCTCCCAACTCCTTCAGCACCCTCCAGCCCACTCCTGGAGGAGTGAGGAGCTAAGAAGGCCTTGACACTGCACAAGAACTGCTCAGCAATATCTAAATCACCTCTATATTATCAACACTGCTTTCATCACAAATCCAACCCATAGCCCTGTACTTGCTACTATGAAGAACATTAACTGTATCCCAGCCAAAACCAGCACAAGAAGGTATTTAGTTGCTATCCCTCAGCCTTTTCCCTATTTTTTTTCTAAAGCATTTCTTAAAAACATTATATTTTCAAGTCCCATGATGGGTGTAAAGGAAGTTCTTTATGTTTGTTTTAAACCTGCTATGTGATCACTTCATTAGTGCCCCTGGTCTGTCATGGTATGAGAAATAATGAATAACCATTCCTTACTCACCCTTTTCATACTCGTCACTGCTCTGTAGATGTCTGCTGGCACACAGAATGGCTCTCAGCTGCAATGAGAATTACAGCTTAGCCATTCCTCGCATTAAAACTACTCCACAGCTCTGATCATCCTTCTTTGTACCTTTTCTAACTCTACTACACCCTTTTTTATATGGCATGAATGGAAATACAGAGTGGCCCAGATTTAGGGTCATTAGGGATTGAAATACAGACACTTTAAAAGAGAAGCTCTGTTTTCTCTCTGTTTCCTAGTAAGTTCTGGAGTTTTATTCACACATTTTTCTTGTGCTGACCACTGAGATGACACATAAAATCACTATCTGCAGCGACTCCAAGATCTCTTTCCTGAGGGGTCGGTGCTAATTTAGAGCAGATTATTGTGTATGCAGTTATCAGCTTTTCATTTCCCTCCTGGCTGTTCCTCAGCCTTAGCTCAGGCTCTGAGGGGTCACGTGTGATGCTCTGAGTCACCAAACATCCTGGGTCCTCCCCCAAAAAAAGATGTCATGCCCCAAATGGAGCTCCCTAGTTTATTACGTGGGCTTGGGCTGAGCAGCTGAAAGGGTAGACATGTGCTGGGTACTTATGTGCATCCTCTTTTGTGTCATTAATTGAGGTTAATACCCAGAGATAAGAGAAGCTGCATCTGTTCATAGTCCCTGTCACTTCAAGTCTAATCAAAATCTGATCAGTTGGGCTGATTTCACTGGGAGGTGGAATTTGTGTTACCACTTCCCATGTAATGAGAGCCATGGGAGAAATCCCACCATCCTGTACATTTTCTAGTCCAGAGGACATTTCACCCAGCTGGGGAACACAGCAGGAATGAGCACAGAAAAGATTTCCATGAATCTGAGTCATGTGTATGCTGGGGATCTGCTGTTCCTAGCTGAAGTCAAAAGAGGCAAAATCCTCCAGCTGTATTCCCTCGGTTCATTCCAGTGTCAGTCATAGCCTGCAGAGGTGAGAAACTGGCTGTTAGGTATTATTATGTCACCTCTGAGAAGGTAGGAGTGAGGTGGAGGAACAGGGAGCAAAGGAAAGGTCACACTGATCCAGCAGTCACTCAGCCACAGCCTGACAACTCAGAACAGCCAAGTCCCAGCCAATTTCAGAATTCCTTCTCTGAATCTCCTGTTCCCACAAGGCATTTGAGATCAGACGGATGCTTCTTTGTTTGGCATTCCAAAGGTATCAGCCTTGGGCATTTCACTGAGATGTTTCTAATCACGCCAAGTCCTGGAGCACTAGGGCTGCTCGTCCCTAGAGGTTCATTAATCAGCCCCATTGCAAAGATCTCAGTTAGTGCCACTCATGGGGATGTTTGTTCTCATAGACACCTTGTCACTAATGCTGGGACACGATCTCCTTCACCAGGACCTGGCCAAGCTTTAAGTGCTACCAAGGACTAGTGGAGGGATATGCTGAGATACAGAACTTTAACCAAGTCATGGAACCATAAACCCCAAGACTATTCTGGAGACATTAAGGTGAGAATTGAGGTCCCTTTCCCAGTCTAACAGAACTGGCACTTGTAGTTTTAAGGCTCATGCTGCTGCATCATGCTGTCCTAAAACCAGCTCAGTCTCATGATTGCTTACTCTCCAGAGCTGCTGCCAACAGTGGCAGGAGTTCCTCCTCCCATCCATCTCTGACTACCTTTCTGGACCTCCTTGGAGCTGAAGCCCATCCAGGGATCTTCTCTGTAACTCGGGTGCTTTTGCATACCAGCATTGGGAAAACACACAGAGCAGTGCCTAATATTTCTAATACCCTTTTTAACTGCTGAGAATCAAATCATAAGGACAAATTTCAGACCTAAGACTTGGGGACTTATTGTCACTGCTTTTTTATAGACCTCTCTATCCTTTTTCAATCAGCTTTTCAATTCTAACTTGAAACTGATGAGGGGAAAAAAAGGTGTCTTATATACATACAGGAAAGCACCAAGTCCTGATATAGCAAAGGTCTCTCCCATTCAACTGCAACCACATCCCCAGAAGCATTTGGACAATGCTCTCGGGCACATGGTGTGATTCTTCAGGTTGTCCTGTGCAGGACCAGGAGCTAGATTTTGATGATCCTTCTGCGTTGCTTCCAAATCAGGATATTCTATGATTCCATGTTTTTTAAAATACATTTTTTGATCGTTCTATGCCCATTTATGAGTATAAAATCCAGCCATGGATTTTGAAATGCCAACACAAAATGCACAGCTGTTAAGAGGATGCTGAGCATCTCTAATTACCCTGACTTTTTGCATATTGAGAATCTCATCTGGGATGTTAATGACCTTTTTTGCTTTGGAAAAGTGGGCCTTTCCAGCCAAGACCCCTGACACTACAGAGAGACATAGAGAGGACGACGAGAGAAACAGCTTTATTGTTTAGGAACAGAAAGTCATACGGTTCCCAGTATCAGAGAACACATTGAGTTGGAAGGGACACACAAGGTTCACCAAAATCCAGATCCTGGCCCTGCACAGAACAACCCCAATAATCCACCATGTGCTTAAGGGCACTGTATAAAAATGCTTCCTGAACTCTGTCAGGCTCGGTGCTGTGACCACTGCCCTGGGGAGCCTGGGGTTGTTTAGTGTGGAGAAGAGGAGGCTCAGAGGTGACCTCCTCACTCTCTAGAACTCCCTGAAGGGAGGTTATAGCCAGGTGGGGTTGGTCTCTTCTCCCAGGCTCTCAGCAATAGGACAAGGGGGCACGGGCTCCAGCTCTGCCAGGGGAAATTGAAGTTGGATATTAGAAAGAAATTCTTTGCAGAGAGAGTGATCAGGCATTGGAATGGCCTGCCCAGAGAGGGGGTGGATTCACCGTCCCTGGAGGTTTTTAAACTGAGATTGGACGTGGCACTGAGTGCCATGATCTGGTAAAGGGACTGGAGTTGGACCAAGGGTTGGACTTGATGATCTCTGAGGTCTTTTTCAACCCAATCAATTCTATGATTCTATGATTCCAGTGCCCAATCACACCGTCTGGGGGAAGAACCTTTCCTGATATTCAACCTAAACCAGCCATTCTCTCAGGCCCTGTCTCTGGTCAGCAGGGAGAAGAGATCAGTGCCAGCCCCTCCACTTCTCCATATGAGGAAGCTGTAGCCATTGTAGCCAGGATGGGGTGTCCCCTGAGTCTCCTCTTCTCCAGGCTGAACAAGCCAAGTGACCTCAGCCACTCCTCATATGGATCCACCTCTAGACCCTTCACCATCCTCACAGCCCTCCTTGGGACAATTTCTAACTGCTTTATATCCTTCTTACATTGTGGATTTCCAGCAAGAAGCCCAACAGGTGACCTGGGACCAAAAATAAACCCCTGGCTGGGAAAGGGAGCAGAGACACCACAGGATCAAATCCTGAGAGCAGATCAGAGCTCAGGGGAGAGAAAGTGGCCGGAGCATCCCAGAGAGACAGGAGGGGATAAAATAAGCAGAAGTACCTTTGAGTACTTGAGACAGGAAACTGCTAATCGGGAGATTTAATATCTCTTCCTAAATCTGTCCTGGCAAGAGCTGGTGAGCAGGGCATCCATCCTTCCTGCGCCTCTTCTTCCCTGCCTGGCAGAGAGAGATGCCACCGGTCTCACAGGAGCCTTTGCTTGCTCACCTTCTCCCCATGAAATGGTCTATCAACGGGCTCAATACTACTCTGAGTGATTTCTTTTTCTGTTTAAAAGGACAAGCATTACCTCCACCCAGGCTGAAACATCACCCTGAGATACGGCAGCAGCACAGAAAATTAACTTAATTTTCAGGCTGGATCCAAAGAAAGAAACATTTATAGGTGTGCAAGCTTGAAGATGAGCTCCAGCCTGTTAAGATGCAGAGTTTTCTGGTGGTGAAAAGTCTCCTGTGCAGAGCTTGCAAACAGATTTCTATTTCTCACCTCTGCTCTGTCAACAAACACACAGAAACCTACATCCAGATCTCCGGAAAAGTCCATTTTCCAGGGCTCCATGTTACAAGAACCCCTGTGCACACACATGTGGGTGTGTGGATGTAGGTGGTAATTTAAGGGTCTCACCATAATCGACTCTTCTGGGAAAATTTAAAATACCATCCTGCTGTGGGTGGGGATTTGAGGACCTTCTCCCAGCAAATTAGAAGCTTTTTCTTTTTTTTTTTTTTTCAGTGCAAGCGTGGGTGGTGAAACTGGGCTCACCTTCGGCAGCTTCGGTGTAAAAATAAAACCTGTAAGACATTTAAATCTTCAGAGAGGATTTCAGACCTTCCTGAAGACAAATTAGCAGTGAATATCTTACGCATATGTACAATACACAGAGCAGTCCAGAACTGGAGGTGGTTATTATTAGCACAATATTAATATCCCTGGAGGTTCAAACTTAGACAGAGGTGTCGGCGTGCAGGACACTGCAGACACCAGAAGTGGGACTAGCCAATTTTTATTTTAATTTAATTTATTTTCAGTTTTCACTCCCTGATTGACGTTTTGCGTATTCTATATCCCCCCTACACATTACCCATTCCACTTCTGGTCAAGCTGCCAGGCTTTATAAATCCTTGCCGAAGTTCCAGATTACTTATAAGTAAAATAAATAAGTAAATCAGGAGATAATGGAACTTTCAGTCTTCTGCTCAGCAGCTCACTGGGAGTGGGAGGTCCTTGGGGTCTGGTCGTGGGGACATTTAATTCTTATGCTGGATGTAGACATGGCCCAGCAAGAAACATAAAGCCCACATGGTGACTTCATGGTGGTCACTTATGAAAGGAAACAAAGCAAATATTGAATCTATAAGCTGTAATTTTTTTTAAATATTACCTGAATTTAGTCACTGCTGCATCACTGACACACCATGACAACCAGGGTTAGTCAAGAGTCATTCTCCCATAACACTGCTATTGGAAATTATTTGTTCATGAAAAAAAAAATCCAAATTATTTGTTTTTGAGTCACTGTGAAACAGGTGAATCACTTTTTGCGTGGCTGTGGTACAGCTTCTTACTGACTAATTGTAGTATAAACTGGTTTAGAATGATAACTTAGAAATACATCAGTGTTAATTAAGACAGTGATAGAAGTCATGGTAATTCTAAGAACATGGTAAAAGCAGCATTAATTAATGTTGATTTTAGTAACAGGAAGTTGGTGGGACATGATTGAGAATCCAGAACTGAATTACAGAAAACTGCCCTTAAAAAGGTTCAAATCACAAGTTCAAACTCAGCCTGCTTTCTCTTTTTGAGGGATTTTGAAAGGTGGATTTAAACTTCATACCGAAGACCCATTTGTAACACCAGGAACAAACATTCCTCAGTCACTGGTCAAAATTAAACACGGCTCCAGATCATATCCAAAGTGGGCAACATCTTACCCAGGACCTTGGCCAAGACTTCCACTCAATTTTCTCATGCAGAAATCCCTGCGAGAATTAAAATCAATGTAATGCTGAAAACTAAATCCATTTCTCCCTCCTAAACATGTGCCCATAAAAGTGCAGCAATTGTTTTCTAGCAGAAAAGGCTTGACCAAGGGGTGAATGTGTGTGCAGAGAAGGGGCTGGAGGCAGAGGAGTGGGAAGCCAAAGGATCTGGATTGTGTTTTTTGGAAAGACTTATCATAGAATTATGGAATGGTTTAGGTTGGAAAGGACCCTAAAGACCATCCAGTTCCAGCTACCATGGGCAGGGACAACTTCCACTCTCCCAGGTTGCTCCAATCCCTGTCCAACCTTGGACACTTCCAGGGATGGGGCAGCCACAGCTTCTCTGGGCAACCTGTGCCAGGGCCTCACCACCTTCGCAGCGATTTCCTCCTAATAACTCATCTAAATCTTCCTTCTTTCAATTTCAAGCCATTCCCCTTTGTCCTGTCACTGCACAGCCTCGCAAAAAATCCCTCTCCAGCCTTCCTGTAAGTTTCCTTCAAGAACTAGAAGGCGATCTAAGGTCTCTCCAGAGCCTTCTCTTCTCCAGGCTGAAGAGCCACTACATTCTCAGCCTGTCTCACTAGCAGAGATGCTCCAGCCCTTTGATCATCTTAGTGGCCTCCTCCCAACAGGTCCAAGTCTTTCTTGTGTTGGGGACTCCAGAGCTGGAGCAGTTCTAGGTGGAGGTCTCAAAAGAGCAGAGTAGAGGGGAAGAATCACCTCCTTTGACCTGCTGGTCACGCTGCTTTCGATGCAGCCCAGGATATGGTTGGAGAGTGACACCCTCATATTTGTTGGCAGATTTCTTGCCTCAGCCAGCAATTATCACAAGGTTAATGTGACACAAGACCCAGCAGCATCATCACCAGCGTTGTCCATTGGCCAGAGATCACAGAATCAGAATCCCAGAGTCGCCTGATTTGGAAGGGCTCCTGATCCTGCACAGGACAACCCCATGTGCCTGAGAGCATTGTCCAAATGCTTCCTGAGCCCTGTCAGGCTCGGTGCTGTGCCCACTGCCCTGGGGAGCCTGTTGCAGTGCCCGACCACCCCCAGGGTGAAGAACCTTTTCCTGAGATCCAACCTAACCTTTCCCTGACTCAGCTTCAGGCCATTCCCTCCAGTCCTGTCACTAGTCAAGGCAGTGAAGTTGGGGTGTTTAAACTCCACTCTTATTCTGGAGATAATCCTGTTGATCCTCGATGAGATTCACCCTGGATGGAATTCTTTCAGTGCTTATGTCTCATTTTGGGTCAGCCTTTTCCCAGGATTCCCCTAAGCTGCCTTACATCTTCAACCAGCCACTCTTCCTTATTGTATTTTTTTTTAAAGTTAAAGCAAAGAGAGATGTTTTCCAGCAGGATTTGCAGTTTCTGATGAGTAGAAATGGACAGCAGATGAGACCACCTTTCACGTCTTCGATGTGCTCAGGTGTCCTCCTGGAACACAAATGTTCTGTAGCTATATGAGAAAGCTGAACACCCAAGTCTGAGTACCCAAGGTGACTCCCACCTTCATGAGGGTAAGATCATTTCGAAGCAGAAGACTTGCCTCACATTTCTGTGAACTCAAAAGTTTGAAGCCAAGGAGAAAAGGGAAGACATTTCCTTGAATTTTAATGGCCACACTGGCAGCTCAGGAGTTTCTCCTGGAGGACTGTCAAGATTCCCTGCGTCTTTGAGGCTCAGAAGAATGGCAGTGCCTCACTTTTGTCCCCATAATGTTGCTTCCAGTAAAATCACTTTGAAAGTCGGGCGTGCACGGCATGATAAGGTCTGTTTCTCACGGTTTATTTTTCTTCCAGATATATTTCTGGCAAATATAATCAAATAAATCAGCCCGGTCCTAACAAAGAGAAGCGTCATTAATGAAGGCAGTTAGGACAATTGTAGAGGGAAAAATGGGATTTCAGAGGGTTTTATTTTATTGTTATGAGAACAAACACACAAAGAAACTCTGATAATACTGGCAGAAACAATATGGGAGCATTTGGGAGGGCGGGAGAAGGTAGGGAAGGAGGAAGCAGAAGATGACATTGAGTCTAGAGGACAATAACATGTCTTGGAGGAAGAAATGAGGGAGACTATGAAATTTACTGCAGAAGGCTTGGAAATTATATTTTTGTTAAGTTTCCTTAACTTCAGCTCTATTATATACGAGCACTACTCAACCACTCCAATAATGCCATTGCCAAGTCACTGCCACCCTGTTCTCCTGGACTGTTTGACAATTGTCTTTACAATCTGTCCTTCTGCAACTAAATGAGAAATTCCTGAAGACAAGGACCTCCCTTCTATTTTCTGAGCATGCCACTGCTTGTTTGTGGGATCTCTTATCTACCTGGTTTCTAGAAAAATGTCTGGAAAACAGACAGATTAATTAATCACTGAGAAACCTCAAAAGATGCTCAGGAGCTGTTACTTTCTGCGAACACCTTGGCATCCAGTAAAATAGTTGAGCTTGTATGTTGTATGCTAAAAAAAAGGCATTTTATTTGTATCTTCATCTAAGATAAGCCAAGAATGGAAAAGATCTAGCTAATGAACAGAATCTGGAGTATATTGCTAAGTATGTAAATAAATTTTGAGATCCTATCTTCCTAAAACAGTATTAATTTAGGATACTTGACATCACCCACCTGAAAAATGAGCTGTTTCAAAAAATATAATTTCTTAAATGACTGAAAATCATTCGGACAACCCAGAATAATTCAAAGTTAGATGCAGGAGAGAGAGAGCAGGGAGTTTTCTCAGGACAAAATACGAGCTATAGACAGAAGAAATGGGGAGCCCGGCCATACACTTCACTAATGCTTCCTAGGGCACAGCAGACTCTTGGGAAGTTCACCTATAGCAAAAATAGTTGAATTCCATATATTGGCAGCTTGTTTCTTGTCATGTGTCTGTCCTGTCACACAAAAGGGGTTGATGAATCTGGTTCTGCCCAGACCCAGTGATCCTTCCCCTGGACTCTGCCTTGGTGAGGCCACACCTGGAGTGTTGTGGTCAGTTCTGGGCCCCTCAGCTCAGGATGGACATTGAGGGGCTGGAGCGGGGCCAGAGAAGAGCAACAAGGCTGGGGAAGGGACTGGAACACAAGTGCCATGGGGAGAGGCTGAGGGAGCTGGGGGTGTTTAGTGTGGAGAAGAGGAGGCTCAGAGGTGACCTCCTCACTCTCTAGAACTCCCTGAAGGGAGGTTAGAGCCAGGTAGGGTTGGTCTCTTCTCCCAGGCACTCAGCAATAGGANCAATTCTATGATTCTAGGATTCTAACAAAGACCACGTGCTCGGTTAATTCAGTGTCAGAGGCTCATCCCAGTTTACCCTCTGTAAGGGAAACCCCAAATGCTTGTCATTTAGCAGCCAAAGTGCTAAAATAGAATCATGGAATCATTTAGGTTGGAAAAGACCTTTAAGATCATTGAGTCCAGCACAGTCAAGCCCACCACTAACTCACATCCCCTAGAGCCACATCAATATGTCTTTTAAAGACCTTCAGGGATGGGGACACCACCACTGTATTGGGCAGCCTCTTCCAATGCCTGGCAACCCTTTCAGGGGAGAAACTTTCCCTGATATCAAGTCTAACCCTCCTCTGGAGCAACTTGGGGCTGTTTCCTCCTGTCCTACCAGTTGTTACTCATGCAAGGCAAGACACAGACCCCACTGCACCCACCTGTACCATTTCACGGGGCTGCCCATCAGGTCCCACCCTCCTTCCCTCATGGCCTTATTTGTGTGTAGACATCCCATGTGTTGGCCAAAACCTCGACAGAGCCTGTTTTCACCAATGATTTCAGCAAAACTTTTCTGTAATTACCTGTTCTAATCAATGCTTCAAGCAAAGCACACAGAATAAATGACGATGCTTTGTCACATATTTTAGGGAAAGGCTGTTTCTGTTTATATATCAAGTATTTATCAAGTATTTTTCTCCAAAGAGAACATCAAATATTCCACTGAGTTATTAAAAACATCACTTTTCCAAGTAACAAAAGATCTCTGAGATATTTCATAAAACATTAATTTTAAAATCAATTACTTTTTTTTTTTACAGATATGAAGGATTTAACCTTAACAGAATAAATAGTTATCAACTTCTGGAACTTGTTTGCTTACACAAAGAAAAGATGATTTTCGTAGCTGCCTTGAATAAACCCAATTCCACAATATTTCAAAAAATGAGAGAAGAAATGGTCTTTGAAGAGGAAACATGGGATCACTTCTGAATGGCTGTTTCTTGAGGCATGTAAACACACTCTGCTTGATCTTTCACTTCTTTCTATCCTTGTGCTGATCCCACTTATTTCATGTTTATGACATCTCAAAAAAGTAAACTTTTCTCTTAAAGGACATAGATAAATTAGATTAAGAACACTGGGTTTTATGAAAAACAAATATTTCAGAAGTAGTTTAGTTGCTGAATAAAACTTATTTATTTATTTCCTGTTTTCCTATCAGACTCTTTCCAGGTAAGCTATAAATTTATGGCCAATTTTCCACAATAATTTGCAAGATTTCTTTTAGTTCCTACAATATATCTAAACTCCAGTGCAGGATTAGGTTATTCTAAACCCTCTTATTGAATCATAAAAACCAGGTAGACTTTTAATACATTTCAAAAGACACATTAAGAGTGATTGTAAACAAGTCTGTCCTCCTCACTTTTGTCTTCTTTAAAGAGCGTAGAAAATTAAATCAAGCAGTTTTCCCCAAACATACAAAAGAAGGGGTTTATGGCAGGAAAACATATTAAAATGTATGGCAAATTGTGAAGAAAACCACATTTTGTGGATGTGCATAAACATTTTCCTCGTTTCAAGAACCACGTGATGTAATACGTCCTGTCAATTTTAAACTCCTTTTGAAGGATTAAGAAAGGTCATTAAGCAATCCTGTACAGCATTCAGGGCCTGGTTGATGTGATCATAAGATTTCTTACCGTTCAGGGAAAATAAATCATTTGAGAAGATCCCTGATGATTGAAAAAAAGGCTGATTTTAATGAAAAAGCCACAACCAAAACAAAAAAAAACCCACACAGCAACAAGAACAACAAAACCAGCAACAAACCCTAGTAATAAGGAAAATATAAGTCGCTCCATGTCACTGTCTCTGCAAAAATCATGGGAGTCCCGCAGCAAGAGCAAAGGGTGACTGAGGACAACAATTGCCTTCTGTGAGAAAATGGGTGGCTGGATGAAAGCCCAAATGGCTGGTGGGTGAAAGAAGATGAGGAGATGTCATTTTTTGTGCTTAATATGACTTTAGATATCACCTCCCACTGCATTCTCGTTTGGAGGCTGAAGCTGTGGATGAACAGGCTGTCAAGTAGGTTGAAAATTGGCTGGATCACCTTGTTCCAAGGACAAGGATCAATGGCTGAGTGTCTGTCTTGCAGCTCGTACCAAGAAAAGCCAGGGCTGATATTGGCCTTCATCTTCCTCAGTGTCCTGGCTGATGACACAGTGCACCCTCAGCACACCTAAGGATGGCACTAAACTAAGAAGAATCAGAGAACGGTTTGAATTGGAAGGGACTTTCAAGATAATTGGACCTCCAATTAAGTCCCAACCCCTGCCATGGGCAGGGACACCTTCCACTGTCCCAGGTTGCTCCGAGCCGTCTCCAACATGACCTTGGACACTTCCAGGGATGGGGCAGCCACCAATTCTCTGGGCAGCCTGTGGCAGGGCCTCCCCACCCTCACTGGGAAGAATTTTTTCCCAATATCCCATCTAAACCTGCCCTGCATCAACTTAAAGCCATTCCCCCGTGTCCTGTCAGTGCACATCCCCTCAAAAGAAAGCCCCAACCATGCCCTGCACTAGAAAGGCACTGACACCCTGTAACTCGGCACTAGAGAGGTCTCAAGACTTGACTGGGAGAAGTCATTGCTGACTTGATCTAGTCTAGTATTTTCCCTGAATAATTAACATCCTTGCCCTATGTCCAAGGGTTGCCAAACACTTTATGACCTCTCCTGCTTTCCACATCACTCTGGCTCTGCTGACACTTTCTAGCTTTTCTTCCAAATTCTTCAATTGGTTAAAAATAAATGAGTGTAACTTTGAATGATGATTCCCCACTTCTATTCAGCTTGCCAGGCTGCTGATTCTACTCTATATTTGAAGAAGACTTGATGTTCTAAAAGCTTGCGGGGCTTTTGTTTCTCTAATTTTTTTTTTTAAAACTCAGTTATGCCATAGAACCACAGGATAAATAAAGTTGGAAAAGACCTTTAAGATAACAATCCAACTGCCAACACAGCACCATCACCGTGTTCACCATTAAACCATGTCCTCAAGTGCATTTTTTGAACACTTCCAGGGGCCGTGACTCCACCACTTCCCTGGACAGCCTGTTCCAACGCTTTCACAACCCTTCTCATGAGAAAATTCTCCCTAATATCCAACCTAAACCTCTCCTGGCATGACTTGAGGCTGTTTCCTCTCATCTTGACACTTGGCATGTGGGAGAAGAGACTGCCCCCCACCTGGCTACAGCCTTCCTACAGGGAGGTGCAGAGAGCAATAAGGTGCCCCCCAAGCCTCCTTTTCTCCAGGCTGAGCACTCTCAGCTCCCTCAGCTGCTCCTGGTGCTCCAGACCCTTCCCCAGTTCCATTCCCTTCTCTGGACATGCTTCAACACCTCAATGTCATCCTTGTCACGAGGGGCCCAATAATAGATTGTTTAAGCAGAGATGTTATCTCTGACTAAGAACTTTGTTTGCTTCGTATTTCCATTTGCCCAAGGACCAACAGCATCAGTCCATGGGAGTCAGAATCAGCCCTGTCGTCTGCAAATGACGACACATTGTGAAGCCAATTGACTTTAATGCACTTCTTGCAATTTCAAGCATTTCTAATGAATTTTCGCTCTTGTATTGAAAATAATTAAGCAGACAATAGATCACTTCGCTTTCTACTGTATAGGAATGAACATCTGCCAGGAACATTTTAACATTTCCATGGTTTAAAGCACCAGTGGCCACAAAGGAAAATACACCCTTTTCAACCAAGCCTTTAATGATTATTTTGATTGAAAAGGGAGCGAGGATATCACCCAAAATATGCAATGCTTTTATTCTAACAAGATATATTATTTGACAATGGGTGAATTTTGCAGAACAACTCTATTTAATTTGTTCTTTCAGTCTAATGACCCATAGGAATTATTGGAGATGCTATTGTGGTACACGAGTTGCTCCTGTCAAAGCGAGAATATGCAATTTTCTTCATGCCTTCACTCGGGAAAACATTTCAAGTGTTTAAACCTCGTACCTAAATTGCTTAAAAAGTTTGGGTTTTTTTCATGTTGCCTTATATCTGATGGCCAGGTAAGGAGAATTTTCTGTTGCAGAATCATGGAATCATTAAGATTGGAAAAGACTTTGAAGAACATGAAGTCCAAACATCAGCCCAGCACCACCACCACGTTCACCATTGAACCGTGTCCTCAAGGGCCACATCCATCTTTTTTTGTACACTTCCTGGAACGTTGACTCCACCACTCCCCTGTACAGCCTGTTCCAATGCTTTACAACCCTTTCCATGAAAAAAATAAAAAAAAAAATCACAATATTCTATCTAAACCTCTCCTGGAGCAACTTGAGGTAATTTCCTCTCATCCTGTCACTTTTTACTTGGGAGAAGAGACCAACCATTACCTGCCTACACCCTCCTGTCAGGGAGTTGTAGAGACTGATAAGGTTCCCCATGAGCCGCTTTGTCTCCAGACTAAACATCCCCAGCTCCCTCATCCTCTCCTCATCACACTTGTGGTCCAGACCCTTTCTCAGCTTTGCTGCCCATCTCAAACTGTCCATCTCAGAGCTTCTGTCGAGACCTTCTCTGATATTTGAATAAAGATCACTTCTTTTTGTAGTTCAGACACATTCCTCCTGTTCCCTGATGGTTTCAGACACCCTCAGTGTTGGATCCACACTGAAGACCCAGGAGATACTGGCTGGGGAAGGATGATCCCAGAAACTTGTGGCAAGGATCCTGCCCACAATTCTTCAGGACCCATCAGAAAGACCTCACTTGCCATCACCTCGTGAGGCTTTAACCAACCAATAGCCTCAGTGTATCTTTGCAAGGTGACGTTCTGGTCTCCTTCTCTGGTGAGCATCTGCTGCCTACAGAGCTGTTAATGGTCCTGTCACAGATCTGCTCCCTTGCAGGCAATCCCTTTACGTGAGTGAAAAGTGCAAAGGCTGATTTTTATGGGCTAATAGCACATTTTTTGCAGGCAAAGTCCATTATTTTTATTTCAAGAGTGTAATTCAGCACCGCTGAGGACAACATGAACGGACTTCTCTTAAAAGTAATTTACACAGGCTCGGGCTCACTTTTGTTAAGAGGTTTCCAGGACAGGTTTTATGCTGAAAAGAGCCACAAGCAGTCACTCACTCTGTCTCAGTTGCGTCCTGCAAAAGTTTGGTTGATAAATAAGCTGATCTTTTACTTACCTAGAAGAAATGGATGAAATAGAAGGTGTCCCTGCCCATGGCAGGGGGATTGAAACTACTTTATCTTTAAGTTCACTTCCAACCCAAACCATTCTGTGATTAAACAACGGGAGAGTTTTCCATCCTTATTTCTTCCATAAATAAGGGACAACCCTTTAAAAACAAGATGGATAGTCAAGTTAATGTCTTTTTCCTAACTAAAGACTCCCCAAAGCTATAATCATGTCTTTCATTCTCAAATATAATCCGCCTTGGAGGACAAGCAGAAGGTTACCAGCCTGTGTGACGCTTTGTACCCACGTGTTGCTCATCAGAGTCTCAACTCTGTAAACATGGGATCACAGGATCATAGAATGTCTTGAGTTGGAAAGGACCTTAAAGATCATCTCATTCCAACCTCCTGCTGTGGTCAGGGACACCTTCCACTAGCCCAGGTTGCTCCAAGTCCCGTCCAACCTGGCCTTGGACATTTCCAGGGATGGGGCAGCCACAGCTTCTCTGGGCAACCTGTGCCAGGGCCTGCCCACCCTCACAGGGAAGAATTTCTTCCTAATATCCAGCCTAAACCTACTCTCTGCCAGTTTGAAGCCATTCCCCCTTGCCTTATCATGCCTTGTCAAAAGTCCCTCTCCATATTTCTTGGAGCTGTGCCTTCGGTACAGCTTTAGGTACTTCCAGGTGCTGGAGGGCTGCATTAAGGTCTCCCTGGATCCTTTTCTTCTCCAGGCTGAACAAGCCCAATTCCCAGTTTCCTCCCAGGAAAATGTTCCCTCCAATCATCTTCATGGCCCTGAACTTTGCAGTTCATTTCTCCTTTGGGAGAGCACCGAGGGTGCTGTCCTCTGGAGGGCATCCTTAAACATTCCCCTTCATCAGCAGCATGTTCTTTGCAGCAGCAGGGAAGTCACAGAGGCTCCCAGGAAGAAGCTAATTCCCAGATGCAGCCATGGTCGTGTCTGTCTCAGCAGTTCCTGCTCTGTTTGGGAGGCCCTGGCACCACTGGCAGTGGAATGAGATCATCCGTGCGTTCCTCATCATGAGCCAGAGAGCCCTGCAGGCCACCTGCAGTCATTGCCAAGTTCCTCCTGGAAATGATCTTTAGAGGAAGGTGGGGAGGAAGACTGGAATGACTGGAAGCATTTCTGACTTTCATCCAACAGGTCTAACACCCTGTGATAAAAAAATATCAACAAACATTCTCCTTCAGCTTCAATTTTTCAGCTTTTAGATCAATTCAGGTGCCGCTTTCAAGCCTCTTTCCCCACAAATTAAAATTATTATTTTTGTTCTTATTTTATTCAACAGAAGCTGATTTTTACATGTAATAATTAGTTTTCAAATCTCACAAGTGGCAGGATTTTATCAGGACACTTGGCAACGTTTTGATCAAAAAAGACCCTGTACTCAGTGGGAATCCTTAGAGGGGTTTGGATCTGATCCACAAATGAGGTGGAGAATGTGATCACTTCAGTTGCAGGACGTCTAAGCTTTTAATATATTAATGGTATGCCTGGCTCAAATGAGCTCAGAAACAGTAGCTTGATCCTTGTTTTTCTAATCAGTGTATAAATATAGTTTTGAAAAAAAATTATAAAACCTGAATGATTTCTTCATACTGGAGTTAATTAATATTGTAGGTGGAATGGTTTGGCTTCACTTCATGTTTTTTTTTCCTCCCTCTGTCAGCAAACCAGCTCATATACCAACTATGATTCCCTGCAACAAACTAAAATAGAAGCAAATACACTGTTATCAGACACTATTCTTGTTCTGAATATGTGTAACACAACCTTTCATTTGTGGGTTTTTAATGTCTCTCACGTACAAATGATCACTTAACCAACATAAAAAGTTTCATTTGAATTCCTCCTCAATGGGATTTTGTTTTAATTCTAATTAAATAAATTTACTAAGTATGTGAATGTATATAAACATTTCTCAGTATGCAAATCTCTCTTTCTTTTCTTTTTTTTTTTTT
>VWZG01009917.1:128442-153979 GCA_013396735.1 Grallaria varia | reverse complement strand
TTTTTTTTTTTTTTTTGCATGGACTTCAGTCTGTGCATTAAAAAAAATTACGTTATATGCTTTTATATTTTAATTTTTCTGTTGGAGGTAGAGATAATGCACAGACAATGTATTCAGGTAGCAAAGAGTATTTTTAAAAAAGATGTAAAACTATGTTTGCCACAGGTCTCTTCTTTATAGTGAGAGAGAAGAAGAGGAAGGTCTGCCTTCTTGTGCCACTTGATTGAACATTTCATCCTGTGCCTTCCCAGCTCACAAATTCGGATGGAAATTCCTCACTTTCGACAAAAGAGGTCTAAAAGATTGATGTTCTGGTGGTAGGCACCTGGATTTGGACAGAGCTTTCCTGGATCAAGATATCCACAGTCACTGAAGTGACTCTCAGGGAGTCCAAGCAGGACAATGTGAGGTTTAATGTGTAAGACACCGAGTCTGGTAGAAATGTACAATCACACCCCAGATAAAGCTGATATTCATGTAAGAAATAATTATGACAAGAAATAAAAATATTGTCAGGTGCTGAAATATCTTGGACTGGACAGAATTCATCTGATTATAAATTTTAACATCAGGCAATACCATACAAGCACAGCAACAATGTGAGTTAGAAAGTTGAAAATATGTGTCCCACAGGGTTTTTCCTCCTACCTGACATCATTTTACCACTGAATAAGTCACCATGATTTACATCACTGCCTATCTGTGCTCTCTAGAATGAAATTTTCTGGAAACCTCTAAGAGATTAACATCTTCTATAAAAAAAAATACAGGAAAAGGGAATTTTAATCTCAAGTTCAATTTCCTCTGGATTTCCAGTCAATTAATTAACTCACATGGAAAATGATAGCGTGGGCTGGGGGGGTTAAAAGGGGCTGAATGGTGTGATAGCACTTATTATAACATGAGCCAAGGCCAGTAGCACAATGGGATAACTTTAAACTAAAGAGTCCTTTGCTTTTTATCAAATTGAACCACTGCAACTTCCAAATTCTTATTTTATTGATTTGAGTTTTCCTAAACAGTTGAAGCATCAAATTGCTATGGCAGAAGAATTTGAAATAGGTGGCCTTTAAGGTCCCTTCCAACCCAAACCGTTTAGGATTCTGTGATTCTAAGAAATCAGTGACTGGCCTTTTATTTGGTGACCTCAGATGACAGAGGGACTGTTCAAAAAACCCCACCAAAACGAGGATGGCGGTGATTGAATTGTCAGGAGGTGGCACGTGCGGGCACAAAGTACCTGTCCCTCTGCTGACGTTGCAAAGACGAAGATGCGACTGGGGCAGCACTTTTGGATGGCTGTGTAGAGACACATTGAACTGTCTGGGAATGTTCTTAGGCAGCAGAACATGATCCATCTATATTAGCAGAAGGTTGGAGAGGTCCTTGGCGTGCCTCTGGTGTGTGCCAGCGAGGCTCTCCAAACCCCTCGCAGGCACAGCTCCGGCGTCAGCGCATTCCAGGGTTCCTGCCCATTTGGCACTTTGCATCCAAACAAGTTCCTCGCATGGAGGCAGCTCGGGACGTGCCAGTTGCCCTCATTGCCCAGGAAATTTTCCAAGTATATTTAATTTTCGACTGCAGACAGTGTCTCCCAGGAAAAAAAAAACCAAATAAACAAAAAAAAGAGCATATTTCATCGGCAGCTTCTGCCTCTGGAAGGCAGTGGGAATTTCTGCTCTCACTTTGCTGGCTGCAAATATCTGCAAGGTACCCTGAGTGAGAGCAGCCTGTGTTTCTGTGCATCGTTAAACCACAGCCCATGGCTCAGACAGAAAAAAGCCCTTAGTCCTTACCTAGTATTTTTTTTATGTATTAACAACAACTTGAATTACTTTACCCCCTACGAAAGTTGACAGCAAAACCTGAGGTTTGAGAATCATAGAATGGTTTGTGTTGGAAAGGAACTTCCAGACCATCTCATTCCAACCCCCTGCTGTGAGCAGGGACACCTTCCACTAGACCAGGTTGCTCCAAGTCCCGTCCAACCTGGCCTTGGACACTTCCAGGATGGGGCAGCCACAGCCTCTCTGGGCAACCTGTGCCAGGGCCTCACCACCCTCACAGGGAAGAAATTTTTCCCAATATCCAACCTAAACCTGCTCACTTTCAGTTTGAAGCCACACCCTTGTCCTGTCCTGTCACCCCAGTACTCCCTCTCCCATCATTCTTGTGGGCTCCCTTCAGGTACTGGAAGGCCACAGTTAGGTCACCTCGAAGCCTCCTCTTCTCCAGGCTGAAGAATCCCAATTCTCTCAGCCTTTCCTAATAGTAGAGGGTCTCCATCCCTCTAATCAACATGTTGGCCTCCCCTGGACTCGCTCCAACAGCAGGCTGAGGATGGTGTGCACAACAGGCACTTGCAGCCACACCTCTTATTTTACTTATTCTCCTTTCCCTATAGTGTAGGACAACTATAAAAAGTCAAATCCTAACACTACACCAAGGTTGAGCAGGACTTAATTATTTCCGTAAGACTTCTAGGAATAAAAATCCCCTTCCACCGCATCGCTGTGTGCAGTAAAAATGAAGCTCAGGTGTTTCTGACCTAGGGCAGACATACTGAAGGCTCCTTCAGAAGTAGGCAACCAGCATTAGTAGAGTCCAAGCCTGCAGTTTCCCCCCTGGTCATGGCAGCTGTGACTCACACACACAAGAGGTCACGAGACCTCCTCCCAAAATAGCAGCTGAAGTCCAACAGTGGGAACCCGCTCCCGTTAATGAGGGCGATTTGTTCGGGGAGCGTCACATTAATTCTTCTATGATTAAAGGAATGATTTGGCAGTAAATGTGCTGTGAACGAGCTGACAGGGCTCTGCACCAACCAGCAAATGCCTGCAATATGCTGTTTTTATTGGAGCATGCGTCAGCCAGGAATATTTATTTGGAAGTGGATTTCCAAGGGATGCAGTGGGCCTAAAGGTCATCGACTCCCAAAGCTTTTGGACTTTTTAATACTGAGCTATTCTTCTTTTCTACAATAGATGAGTAACCTCTCTGCTTCAGTCCTCTTCACAAAGCCCCTTGGAAATGATTTTGTTCTCGCCTTGCTGTCTCCATTGATCCAACGAAAGGAGGGTGGTGCTGGTGTGTGTTTGCTTTTCTCCATACAGCTTCAAAAATATGGATTTTGGGGACAAAAGGAGCGAAGAACAAGGGGAGACGGAGACAACAAGGATAAAAGTAGTAATTTTTTGTTGTTTCTCCCCTTCTTCATCCCTGAAATGTGAACCTCTGCCCCATCCCCTTCCTCTGTGCCAAGGCAGAGTCAAGGATGCCCACACCACTCCACAGCTTGTTTGCCTCAGGTCTTCTAGTAAACATCCAAGGAGCTTTCACAGCCTCTCTAGACAACATTCACTCTTCATTTTCTTTTATGGCATTTAATTTCTTTTCTTTGCTGGAAGTTGAACAGGTTTCATGTTGTTTTAGTCACCAAGGGCATAGAACTATTGATCTCCACACTCCCTCTGCTTTGTTGGAAGAAAACTCACCTGGCTTCCTCCTTGTTTCTCTTTTCCAGGCTAAACAAATCCAGCTGTTTCACTTTCTCTTCACATGCTGTTTTCACATCCTCTTCTCATTTTCACTCTTATTCTCCAGGGGTTTTTCAGTAACTGTGGACTCTCTGTATTGTACTGTGCCTTTTCTCAGGGACTGAGCTGTCCCTGCTGAAATTCATCACATCACTGAAGTCTGTGGCTTTCTATTATCCAGTGAAAGAGGAAAAAAAGGGATACTGACCTCCACAGAATCCTGCACTTTAACTCCTAGAAATCACCTCTGAGGAGAGAGAAGAAAATTTCACCTCATTGGCCAAACTGAGTTGGAACAGACCCACAAGTGCCATCAAGTCCCACTCCTGGCCCTGCACAGCACAAACCCAACAATCCCACCACGCACCTGAGAGTGTTGTCCAAACACTTCCCAAACCCTGGCAGACTTGATGCCATGATCAGTGCCCCGGGAAGCAGGGACATTGCAATGAGACTGTGGAGAAAAGGGCCCCCAAACTCACTGGAAATCAAGTTGTCCCATCCCCTTAGCCCAACAGTTTTGGGGAAATTCTTTGCTCTTCTCCAGTGAGGAACCAAAGCAAGGTTGGGAGGTGGAAAGGCTTCCCTGCCAAGGGACAGATGGTACCCAGTGCAAGACCACGATGGTCTTGCTCTCCCAGTGCCCTCTGTGCTCAATGAGTGGGATGGCAATTCTGATCCTCCTCATACTTACGTCCTTCAAGGCCTCTGTGTAGAGATTCTTTGCTAAGGGACTCACAGGATTTACTAAGTCAGGTCTTGGGCTGCCCAGGGCTGAGTCCGATATGAAATGGAACCATCATCTGGGCCATCAGATCAATTAATGGAAGGAATTATTCAGCACTTTGATGATCAGGCCCACAGCTGCAGTGAGATGTGGATGTCAGTCCTCATGGCACCAAGCCCAAAGCTGAAGGTTCCCTGCTTGGCACCAGCAAACTTCGGGTGGAAAGCAGAGTTATGTGGCACTTCTGCTTCTAGACCAAGGAGGAAAAGTTGCTGCCTTGCACATTTGATGCACGTTAAAAGGGAAAAACCAACTGCAACATCCTCCTGCCACTGCCAAAGCCCAAAACACCTGTACACACCCATGTTCAGTGCCACTGTGCTCAGAGCAGTGTTGTCTCACAGGGTGCTCAGGCAAGTTACATTGCAGGGAAAGAAAGTTTTTTCTTAGCAATCCAGGTTTAGAAGAAATCCTTAGGGGAATAAAAGAAAATGTTGAAGACAAAAATAGAAGACAATTTTTTTTTTTTCCAAGACAGGCATCTTTTCTAGAACAACCTGTTTAATGCTGCCTTTGAGGTATAAAGGAGGAGGATATGATCATCCAGTGGATGGCTAAAGCCCTGAATGCTCTTTGAAGGCTCCTGGATGGAGCCTACTCCTTATTCTCAGTGTCTTTTGTGTGTTATGACAGTTTATGTAAGAGGAGATGAGTTTAAGAAGGGACATTTTCAAATGCAGTCCTTACCTTCAGGGAAAAAAAAAATATGGAAAAAGAAACGATGACAAACAACTTGGCAGAAAATCCTGACCATGGATGGCATGAAGATTTTCTTCAGCCATCTGGAAAAAAAAATAAAAATCAGTTTTGCCAGGTGTTTCAAGGCATCAATCCAGTGTGATGTCATTTAGAGCAGTGAAAAGAGCTTTTCTCAGATGCTGACACCGAGCAACAGAAAGAAAATTCCTTCCCTGGATAATTTTTCCTTGATTTCCCCCAAAGTGACATAATATTTCCTAATATTAAGGGCTGCTGAAGTGAGTACCCTTATCCAGGTGAAGCCACTCAGCCCTCAGGTATGCAGAGAAGGAATAGCTGTTCCATGGAGCTGTGTGCACACAGTGAACCACGATGGTGCCAAAGTCTCAGATATTATTATTATTTTAATTAAATTCAACCGTCCTCTGCAGACACTATTTCCTTCCTCTGACTACTGGACACATCCTGGTGTCACAGGCAGCAGGCAGAACTAGGTGGGGATGACTTCCAGCACAGCCACCTTAGCCAGTAGGGAACATCTGGATCATGAAAGTTTTACGGAGATAAAGATCACGAAAAATGACAGAGTTGGCAAATAAGTGCACACCCCAAATTCAGAGATGACAACTCCTCATTCACTGCAGAGGATGGCAAGGCTGTGATTCACAGAGATGGAGGGAGATGATTGAACACTTCAGAGGATGACAGTGAGGCAGAATCATGAATTAACCAGTCTTTCTTCTTACTTTTCAAAACATTGGACAAGAGTTTTCTGCCTTCCTTGACTTGTCAAGGCCCTGAATACCTCAAAGATGAACTCAGCAGCCACATGGTCTCCAGATGAAGGATGACAGATGAAGGCTCCCTTCCACAGTGCATGAGCCACTGTGTTAAATCAGGATGTGTTACACAAGAGCCACAGATGTGTAACAGCACAGAGCTCATCAGCAGGCTCCAGTAGGGACTCTGACCCTCAGTGACACCTGCCATCTGCCCATCCATTCCTCTTACTCTCTTAATTTCCTTATTTCTCACTCTTACTTGTACCTTCAGGCTTTGTTCAATCCTTCAGGCCATGACTTTGAGGAGTAGTGAAAGGAAAAACCTTCTTGGCCACATACTCCCTTCTCTCCACACCACAGTGGAGCTACTCAGGTCTAGAGGTTATGGAGATGTTACAAGTGGAGAATAAAGAAAAAAGAAAAAAAAAAGAAAAGAGAGAAAAAAAACCCTCCACATTTTTAGTTGTCCAAAAGATGCCTTTCAATTAAATCAGGGCGTACCTACATCTGGTATAAAATTACTGTTGTTTCATTAATGGCTTTACACTGACAGAGGGTGATTTTACACCTGATATTAGGAATAAATTCTGACCTGGGAGGGTGGGCAGGCCCTGGCACAGGGTGCCCAGGAGAGCTGTGGCTGTCCCATCTCTGGAAGTGTCCAAGGCCAGGCTGGACGGGGCTTGGAGCAACCTGGGACAGTGGAAGGTGTCCCTGCCCATGGCAGGGAGGTTGGAATGAGATGATCTTTAAGGTCCTTTCCATCACACACCGTTCTCTAATTCTGTGATTAACTCTTAATAAGAAGCAAAGCTTACGTGTTGTTCATCAGTCACAATCTGAGCACTGAGCTCTCAAATCCTACTCCTGATTTTTATGGCATTTCTTACAAATTCCTTTCCCTGAAACAAGAGGCTGGATTCTGAGTTCAAGACCATTTTCTTTTGGGGGAACTTGGACTGAGCCGTGAACTGTTAATGGGAATCTAGAAACAACCTAAAAGTGGAGCTGAAAAGATTGCTGTTCTGGGAACACTTTCTGCTGACCTTGTAATTACCAAGAAACAAGAAAAGCACAATTGAAGTCAAGCACTTCTGCCCCCTTAAGGAGCACAGAAGACACTGTTATTACAATGAAAGACAAAGTCCTAAGCTTTCGAATAAACATATAATAAATCACTGTCCTTTCCCTTGTTTTAATTTCACACAGAAGATTTATGAACCTGTATATTTAGGCTGTTTATTTAGAGCTCTGGCATGCAGGCTACTCTTGGCACAACAAGAGAGCTTTCTCTGAATGCATTCGCAGAAGCTGCTTTGATTTGGCTTTATTTTAATGATTTAAATTAAAGAATCCACCGCTGCCTTCCAAACATCAGCTCAAAGTTAGCAAGGCCAAAGGCATGTTTTGTGTTAGTCTCCATTCTGCTGTGGCATCATGTTTGAGCCACACCTGATTCTATGAATGGGAAAGTTGAGAGATTTCCTTCACAACATCTTTTTTTTCCCCTTCATTAAATCTCAGTCCTCTTTGGTCCTGCATCCACTCCCCACCCTGTGCCCTTGCTCCTCCTCTTCTGCATGGAACTCTTGGCTTGCAACCAGGCACCACCTTAGAGCTGAACCAGGGAAGAACGTGGTTGTGCTCTTCAAGTCCTCCCACCAAAGAGCATCTCTCTGCTTGAGTCACCCAAATGAGACTAAATACAGATGCGGGGACTGTTTTTGAATTACTCTTGAATTTCTATCTTTCCCTTTAAAATACTAAAACTCCCTGATGGCCTCTCTCAGACTTTTCCATGTCAGGAATACTCCTTGGTCACACACACCATGGATACTGGCAAGGATTGTCCTCTCTCATCGCTATGGGAATACAAGGGAGTTATGACAACTTTCTCCTCCACATCCCTTTTTCTCCAAACAAGGACTAATATTCCACATTATTTTGGTCTGACTGTTCAGTGGATCAATTCTTTTCATATGACTTGTCTCAAATACGGATAGAATTTAATAACACCCACTGTCACTGGATTGGGGGTTTCTGACAAACATTAATCATATCTAAATTAGAAGTTACATTTGTTATTTTTTTCCCTTTAGTATTTGCCTTTTTGCTATTAATATTAAAAATGTATCCAGCTTTTTTCACTGCTCCATGAACCCTTCTCAGGTCTGCCCATGATTCCTGTGTTGTCACTCCCCCACTTCACTCCCTCATCGACTGTGGCTGTCGGGTCACAGTGACCTGGTGGCACCCAATTTACAGCAGCCCCAAGAGGAGTTTCCCTCAAGATGCCCCTGGTAACACGACAGAATATTTGCTGAAACAATTCAAAAGATGACACTTCTCTCTCACAGGGGAAAGCCTTCCTTCCTCCCTGCTCTCTCACAGCTGATCCCACATAAGGAGGACTCCTTGCCTGGGATGACCTCTCAAGAGCAAGGGGAAAATACGCTGCTCTTAACCTGTGGAATAGATATTTAATGTGGATAAGATACTACAGTGCAAGGAGAATAAATTTAGATTGTCGAAAAGATAAAAAAAGTTCCTTTTGTAAAAATCCTCTATTACTGTTCATTATTTTACTGTTGAGCAGACTAATAATCCCTTAAAGAAATGCATTTTCCCCTTAGCAGTGTGGGCATTTCTGTAACTTCAGGAGGGTGATGAGGAGGTTATATTTGGTTCTGGGTGAGACATTTAACCTTCTGCTGCATTTCAATCACTCAGTAAACTGAGAAAGGGGCAGAGTAAATTGTCCTTTACAAGAATGAGAGTGCAATGTCACTGCTGAGTAAGGGCTCCTGACTGGTTCTGAACGTTTCCTTTGGATACACCGTGTGAGGGAGCAGGGAAATCATTTTGTGCAAGTGCAGCAGCTCTGCCTTGTGCTGAGAAACTTCTTGTTCTGCTGAAACACTCAGGGAAGCAGCGAAAGGACAGTTCGATAAGGACACGTCCTTCCCTCTTGTTGCAGAAATGTCCTCCCATTGCAACCGCAGTTACCTGCAATGTTTAGTCCCGACCCAGCAGGTAGAAATACAAAGTACAAACAAGAGATTTTTCTCCTCCCTTGCAGGCCTGGGCTGGGCATTAATGATAGAAACACAGAATGGTTTGTGTGGGAAGAGATATGAAAGGTCATCTCATTCCAACCCCTTGCCATGGGCAGGAACACCTTCCACTAGCCCAGGTTGCTCCAAGCCCTGTCCAACACGGCCTTGGACACTTCCAGAGATGGGGCAGCCACAGGGCAACCTGTGCCAGGGCCCTCCCACCCTCAGAGGGCAGAATTTTTTCCATAAACCTAAATCTACTTTCCTTCTGTTTGAAGTCACTCCCCCTTGTCCTGTCACTCCATGCCTTTGTCCGAAGTCCTCCTCAAACTTTTCTGTAGCTCCTTCAGGTACTGGAAGGTGCTCTAACGTCTTCCTGGATCCTTGTCTTCTCCACACTGAACAACTCTCTCAGTCTGTTTTCATAGGGGAGGTGCTCCAGCTCTCATGGTCTCCTTTGGACTTGCTCCAACAGGTCCACATCCTTCTTATTGTGGAGCCCAGGGGTGGATGCAGCACTCCAGGTGGGATCTCAGGAGAACACAGCAGAGAGACAGAATCCCCTCCCTCACCTGCTGCCCATGCTGCCTTGGATGCAGCCCAGGACACCGTTGGCTTTCTGGGCTGCAAGTGCACAATGGCCGGGTCACAATCAGATTCTCATCAACCAGCACCCCCAATTTATTCTCCTCGGAGTTGATTTGGTTCATCCTTGCTCATTTTTGATCTGCTGGCAGTGTTTCAACTAAAATAGGAAGCACCCCGGGCTTCCATGTTTCTCCATACAGGAAAAGGGTCACCAGGAGAGCGTGGCTCAGCTCATTTACCCGCACAGTTACCTCCTCTGTCTAAAGATCAGGAGAACAATTCATACCTGGAATCAACAGTACACCTCAAAGTCTCACTCACAACTCATCTAAGGCAACAGAGAACAGTGAAAAGGCCCCAACAGTGCCAGAGCTCGGGAGTTATTTGGACAACGCTCTCAGGTGTGATTTTTGGGGTGTCCTGTGCAGGGTCAGGAGTTGGACTCGGTGATCCTTATGGGTCCCTTCCAACTCAGGATATTCTTTGATTCTATGATTCTATCAGAGGCACAGAAGTGTGAATGCAGCACCATGCAGACATCCCAGCTCAGGACTGAAGGTGACCCACCGAGCTCAGTGTACCCAGTATCTCTCTGGGCAGTCAGAACCCACTCTGTGCTATGGCTGGTGCCATATCCAGAGATATCTTTCAGTGTCTGCCTCATAAATCTACCTGTAAGTAAGGACTTTTGTTCCCATTACTTGGATTAGGACACTGTCCCAGACACTTACATCTTAATTCTTAAGACTTTCCAGACTAAATTCATCCATGTCCAATATATAACAATTTATTCTTGTGTCTCTCATCTCATTCTTGCATAAGGGCTCTGAGTGCCCTGATCCAGTGGGAGGCATTCCTGCCCATGGATGGGGATTGGAACTAGGTGATCTTTAACACTGCTTCCAACCCAAGCCTTTCTATGATCTTATGATCGCTGTTCTCCTTTTGCTTAAAGAATCCTTCTCTGTTCCTAGAGTTCACTTATGTTAAAGTGAATATAATTAAATACATAAATAAACTAAAAATATAAATAAAATTAATTAAACTGAATATATTCTTTCTCAGGTCTCCCTATCCCAGGCTGTGTAAGACACAAACACTTCTGAGTTTTCCTCTCTGGTAACCTCTCCATGCCACTGATGGTTGGTCCTGGATCAACTTCACAGCACCAGCTCGAAGTCGCACTTGTTGTTTGTGGGAGCCAAGGATTTTGTACTCTTTTTTGTAAGAGGCCTCACTTCAGTCTCACCAAAGACCTCTCCTGAGAACCCCTCAGCCTTAGGATGTTTGCTTTTCCAGGGCTTTATCATTCTGCGATCAGCAAACACAACCTGCCCTTTTTAGTCCCTCATTTTCCACTGCCAAGCTCCAGCTTTAGAGCCAATTCTCTTGTTATTAATCCCCACACACACGACCTCACTCTTTGTCCCATAATATTTTTCAGCTCCCCATCCAATTCACCTCACTAACACACCAATCCTCTCCTGAATAGCCTATACCTCCCAGCTTTGTGCTGTCTACAAAAGCCATTAGTAAAGCTCTATTTTTTAAGGCAGGGTCACCAATGGCAACATTAAATAAGATTAGTCCTAAGACAGAACATTGTGAAACTCCAGTAAAAACTGCCCTGCAAACTACAAGTTCTTTTCTCTTCAAAACCCCAGGTCGTTTCTCTTTAGTGGTTACTTACCACATTAATATTTTGGAAATGATCCACATTTTCTCCAGTTAATAATATCCCATGTGGCACAATATTGATATTCATTGAAGTCTAAGTGGATTATGTCTAAAGCATTTTTCTCATCCATAAGAATTGGTTATCCTTTTTAAGGAAAGATATCAGACACAAACAGCATTTGATAGATCTGTATTTCCTCCCATCTTGATTTACTTTCACCTCCTTTGGTTGTTTCTTTTCTTTAATTATTCATTCATTTTTGTTTTCAGGGAGATTTATTCTAAAGCTTGCACATTTCTGGGGTTGGGTGGTTGCTTTTCTGCACTCATATATGGCCACTGTGTTTATTATTTGACACACAGATGGAACCACCCCCAACTTCATACATTTATTAAAGAGCTTGGAGATGGAGCACTGATTTCCTGAGCCAGCTCTTTCAAATATCAAGAATGCTGATTATCCAGCTCCATATCTCCTCCCTTCTCCCTAGCTAAATGAAACTAGTTTAGAGAGTATTGTTTCAACTTCGGTAATAGAAATTTCCATGTCCACAGTCTTCTTCCCATTAATCATCTTGTCTTTCCTTAGCACGTTCTACAGCAGAGTCCTTACAGAAAACTGAGCTCAAGTAAACCTTTAACTGTAGGATCATCGTTCCATTAACTTTAATGTCTGCCCTGTATTTCTTATTCCAATTTTCCTTCCTGTTTTCATGTTTAAGTACTGAAGAATCCTTGCTCTGTATTTTAATTTCCTTTGTGAGGGTTAATTTGAAATTTCTTTCAGTAATGTTCATGCTAAATTTTTGAGCTCTAAATGCAGTTCCTCCACTGAGCTTTTTGGTCTCTGCTTATTCCCACTTTTCCATTAAGGTGATTTCAGTCAGAGCAGTTCCATTGCTGAGGAGCCTAATGAACCTCATCTTTGCAAAACACAGGTTGGTCACCTGTGGTGGTCCTTTTACAACTGCCAAGAGACAGAGATTTGCTGAACCTTGAAATTGTTGGCCTAAAGGACACATCTCCTCGGTCCTCTCCTATTCTATTACCTCCTGTATTTCACTGAAGTCTAATAGAAATGTTTAAAATAGAAATGTAGAATCATAGAATATCTTCAGTTGGAAGGGACCCACAGGGATTCCAAATGTGAGAAGGCACAGGAATGTACAGCCAGGAACAGCTGAGGAGAAGCAGAAGGAGCACGACCAGCTTTACTTCTGATGGGAGCCCACACTGAGATGAGAGTACAATGCAGATCAGAACAGTAAATCAGGGACATTTAAAACACTCCCAGGCACACGGTGTGATTTTCTGGGATGTCCTGTGCAGGTCCAGGAGCTGGACTTAATGATCCTTGTGGGTCCCTTCCCACTCAGGATATTCTATAATTGTATGATATTCTATACTTCAAATGGATGGATCCATTGGCCCACATTTACTTCTGTAGTGTTTGAAATTATACCACTTTAAGATGAAGAGGTCTGGCTCATTCAGGTACCAGTCCATTAATATCTCAAGCTCCTGGACTATGGAAAACCTTTTCCATAGTTAATCATCCTCCCTTTTTGCATTTCTCCTGCTAAAGAATGCAGGTATCCTCACTCCCTATCTCTGCCCCAGCACTGCATTATCTCAATGACCTGCAGGTGGGTAGATTTGTATCTCATTTCATCAAGTCTGCCTCAGAAAAATAAAAGGAAAACACTAACTCATTAAAACTGGAGCACCAGCCTCACTCTGATTTCACATTCTTTAATCAGGCTGATCAATAGACTTCAGCTCCAATCTCCAAACAGATAAATAACCAGGTAAAACAATTTCCAAAAAAAGTTTTATTCTGATGATATGCAAGTAAATGAAAACACTAATTTCGATTTTATATAAAGCCCTCAGCACACATTATTCAAAAGCACTTTGGGAGCTGACATAGGGAATTGATCCAAGGCTTATTGACTCAGCAGAAGTTCTTCCATTGACTTCACATTAACTGTGGACCAGGACTGGAGTGCAGCTGGCCCATTGCTGAGGTGCAGCCCCTTCTGATCCTTGGTGGAGGTACTGCTCAACAGCAGATCATCAACAATTGCTGTGGAAAACTTTGGGATACGTTGCCTGAAAGAACTACATCATAATTGACACATAGAATCACAGAATGGCTTGGGTTTGGAAGGGATTATTAAATATCATCTACTCCAACCACCCTGCAATGAGCAGGAGCATTTTCCACTAGACCAAGTTGCTCAAAGCCCTGTTCAGCCTCACCTGAAACATTTCCAGTGATGGGACATCTACCACCTCTCAGGGCAACCTGTGTTAGTGTGTCTCGTTTTAAAAAATGTCCTTGCTACATACTGTCTAAATCAAAGAATCATAGAATGGTTTGAGTTAGAAAGACCTTAAAAATCTTATTCCAATCCCTCTTCCATGGGCAGGGACACCTTCCACCAGACCAGGTTGCTCAGAGCCCCATCCGAACCAGCCTTAGACACTTCCAGGGATGGGGCCACCACAGCTGCTCAGGACAACCTGTGGCAGGGCCCCACCACCCTCACATGGGAAGAATTCTTTCCAAATATCTAATATAAACTTGCCTTCTGGCACTGTGAATTCATTCCCCCTCGGTCCTGTCACTCCAGGCCATTGTCCAAGTCCCTCTCCAGTCTTTGGTAGCCCCTTTAGGCACTGGAAGGCGCTCTAAAGTCACGCTGGAGACTTCTTTTCTCCAGGCTGAACAACTCCAACTCTCTCAGCTTGTCTTCACAGGAGAGGTGCTCCAGCCCTCTGAGCATTTCGGTGACCCTCTTCTGAACACACTCCAGCAGGTCCACACCTTTCCTGCGCCTGTGGTACTTTCCCCATTCCCTGTTCCCCTGCACCACTGGTGGGAAGGAGGCAAATCAGAGGAAATGAGTTTAATGCTGAGAAAGGAGGGATAGGGGGAAAGTGCTTTTAAGATTCAGTTTTATTTCTCATCATCCTACTATGATTTGATTGGCAATAAATTCAACTAATTTTGGCCAAGTTGAGCCTGTTTTGCACATGACAGTAATTGGTGAGTGATTTCTCCCTGTCCTTATCTCAACCTCTCAGTCTTTCATTATATTTTCTCTCTCCTGTTCAAGCTGAAAAAGGGGAGTGACAAAGTGACTTTGGTGGGCACCTGGTGTCCTGCTAGGGTCAACCCCCAACAACAGAGTGCTTCAGGTGGGGTCTCACCAGAGCAGAGCAGAGCAGAGGGAGAGAATCAGCTCCCTTGACCTGCTGGCCACACTGAATTTTACTGGATTCAGGATCGTGGAATTCCCTGTAATGCAGCATCCTCCTGGTCACAAAGTGGAATGTCTGTTCAGTTCTAAAGTGGGAGAAGGTTTTAGCTTGTGGGTGTCTCTTTTGCACCATCCAACCTTTTCCTTGGAGGCCTGCCATCAATGGCAGCTTTGAAATGGCTGAATAACTACAATATGTTATGGAAGCAAATTTACTAAAGGTGGGGGTGAGGTACTAAAGGTGCCCAGACACCACAACACAAATCCAGGTGTACTGTGCCAGGGTTGCAAGGCCAAGTCTCAGTGCTCTCAATGCTGCTGTGTGTCCTCTCCAGCACAAACACGCTACACAGACCTGTGCTCATCTCTCCCACTCACATAATAGGAAGAACAAAGCTGTCCTAATAAGAGCAGGGTCTATTTGCATTTCACATTTATTTCCTTCATGAAAAAGGATGCTCAGCCTGAAAGGAATCAGTGATAAAACCTCTCCTCTGAAACATACAGCTGTAGCTCACTACAATAGTTAGTGAAAACTCATTTTTAAGAAGAAAGGCAAAGTAATTTTCCAATCCCCAGGCAATCTATTCAAGAGCAAGGATGAGGAGCAACAGCCTCACAAAGGGCATCCATCGAGGGAGGTAACCTCTATTATTCCATCAGACACCCTCCAGGAAAAAGCTCCTCCATATGAGGATTAGGGAAATTCAAGCGAATTCCCCCTTCTTTATCACCTCAAACGTGAGTGCTTTGTTTAACCTTGAAGGTCCTCTTGCAGTCCATCTTTACACCCTTTCGATGTTCTCTCCCGAGAGGTTGCCTGGGATCCCTCCTTTCATGAGCTGCAATGTCATGTTGCTTTTTTGGCTGCTCCTTCATTGGCTTTATGAAGCTTGAAGGCCCTTTTTTGCACACAAAAGCACAGCTTTGCCTTGCAGGACAGAAAGCAGCTTTAACCCAGCTGCACGATTAGCACATTTTTCTAGGACATGGGAATGGGAGTTTGGAAACCTCCCAACCTGAGACACTTGAGTCCAAACCACCCACTTCCCACGCAAGGAAGATAATCTCCGTTATATCACAAAAAGGACAGATTAGGCATTGCCAGACAGTCAGGACTGTGTCATTGGTGATCATCACATGCCCTCAGAACATGTTTTTGGGATGAGCTTCACTGAGGTGTTGAAAAACAGTGCAAGTGTCATGAATCTCATCAAATGTTGGCAAGGAAAGCTCTGCTGAGAGAGCAGCACCTCTGATTATGCACAGGAGAAAATTTTAGATATCTAATATTTAATAGTCCCCAACCCTGGACTCTCCCTCCCTGGAGGTGTTTGAGACCACACTGGATGGGTCTCTGAACCACCTGGACTAGTGGGAGGTATCTTTGCCAAAGTGGGGCAAAGAGCAAGGGGTGTTGGAACCAGATGATTTTGAAGGTCCCTTCCAACCCCAACTATGATATGATTTTATGATTCTATAATTCTAACAACAAAAGCATTGATATTTATGGATACTGGTGCCTAAAAAAACCCTAAGATATCTTTTTTTCAGGCACTTTTGTAGAGTAACCATCCCAACCTTTCTCACAAAACAGGATGTGATCGCTAAAATTTCTCAATTTGGGTCTCGTCTTCTGTGCTAGAAGGAGCAAGAGATCCAATCAGTATTGGCAACCTGTGCTACGAGCACCTTGTCAGCCAAAGTGCTCTGAGTGGATCTATGTGATATCTTGTTGTCCGATTTCGGGCTCCCACTATTGCTATTGCAGTCATGACACTGAAAAATTATGGGAGAAATTCAGTAACATAAATAAAGGTGAAGGGAAGCATATTTCCCTGATCACAGACTACCTGCCAGCCATTCAGATGGGAGGGGAGGAGCTGATTTAGGCTGCTAAATTTAATTAAAGCATATGCTCTTGGGCTTTGCAGTGGGATATCCTTAAATCTCCCTTACTCTGCCTCCTTTCCAGGTCATCACAAAGTTTAAATCATATTGAAAGGGTTTTGTTCTGTTACTGCACAATACATTTTTTTTCCACCTTGCCAGAGAAATCACAGAGAAACCCTCATCAATAAGGTATTAAGATCATTCGCAAGAGGAAAGCAAAATTAAGATACTTGGAGGATCAATCAGTGAGGCAGTTATCAATTATTAAAGGTATTAAATACAAGATGATGCCATTTATTGTTAGAACACATAAAGGAAGATGGAAGATTAGAGGAAGCAGGTTATGAGCAGCCTGTGGCCGCAGCCCAAATGGATATCAGTGACGCAGGCAAGGGAGGTCCTGTGTGGGGAGGCAAAATTTAGGCTCCTTGAAAAGACACCAAAGAGAAGGATCTCTATGGTAATGTTCTCTCAAATGCTTCCTTATCTCCTGCAGGTCCAGGGAGAGTGGGGGAGAGGCAGGAGATGAATGCAAGACAACTTCAGGCTCATATGACACATGTGGAGCATCAGAAGCCAGTCCGGGAGAGGGAGAGTTCATCTGAGGCACTGTCACTTAAAATCAAGGAGGCTGTGAAGGAGCTTCCAAGGCAGGGAGTGATGGGAGCTGAATGGGGCACAACAGCAAATGGTTTGGGATGACATTTCTCAAGGTGAAGCCACAAATGTGGTACCTCTCAATGAAGAATAGGTCATGGGAAGTAAATAATCGAACAGAAGGTGGAAAACAAAAAGATTAACATTTGAAAAGGTTGTCAAGGTGGGGGCTGAAGTGGCAGTTGGTGTTTTATTATGTAAATACTGGAAACCTCAGAAATAAAGAAGAAACTACTGGCCTTTTCGAGTCTAAATGAAGAGATGGAAATACATGTATCAAAAACATGGTGGAAGGAAAACAACTGAAGGGACATGACATCAAATAATCCATATGCTGGAAGGAGAGAGAAAAACATGTCAACAACAATCTCTATGAATTGAAACTCTAAGAAACAACAATAGAATAAGAAGAGGTAGGAAAGACTGGACTTAGAATGATAGAATGGTTTGGATGGGAAGGGAACCTTCTAGATAATTTTGTTCCAAGTCCCCTGCCATGAGCAGGGACACCTTCCACTAGCCCAGGTTGCTCCAAGCCCCATCCAACCCGGCCTTGAACACTTTCAGGGGTGGGGCAGCTTCTCTGGGCAACCTGCTCCAATGTTTCACCACTATCACTGGAAAGAATTTCTTTCTTACATCTAATCTACATCTCCCCTCTTTCATTTTAAAAGCAGCACTTCTTGTTCCTTGCTCTACCACCACAGGTTCTGCTAAAAAGTCTTTCTTATAGGCTCCGTTTAGGCACAGGAAGGGGCATCAAGGTCTCCATGGGACCTTCTCTTCTCCAGGCTGAACCACCTCAGCTCTTTCAATGTCTCTCCCTAGCAGAGGTGCTCCAGCCCTCTGAGCATTGTCATCTCCTCCTCTGGCCCCATTCCAGAAGGTTCATGTTCCTCTTATATTGGGGTCCCCAGAGCTGGATGCAGCTCTCCAGGTGGGATCTCACCAGAGCAGAGTAGAGGGGTAGAATCATCTCTCTCACCTGCTGCCCACACTGCTGGGGATGAGCCCAGGACATGGTTGGTTTCTGGGATGCACATTGTTGGCTCATGTTGAGATTCTTGTCAACCAATACAAGTGTATTTGGGGACTCCGGTTACCTCCATGGAGACTGAGCAAAGGTCACATCCGAGCCTGAAGGAGCAGCTGGGGACCGATCCCAGAAGAAGATACATAACCCCTGGGTTGCTCTAAAAATCTAGTTCAAAACCTCATCAGGAAGTCAACATCCTGCAGCCAATTCCACAATGTACCTTGGATCAACATCCCAGCAGGAACAACAGGGGCTGAGCTGCTCACCAAAGCTCTGCTCAAATTCAGCAGCAGAACTGGGCAGAAATAAGTGTTTAAAAAAAAAAATAGTTAAAAAGGGAAGTTAGAGGAATTAAATCCTTACAGGTGTTGACAGCACTGTCAGGGTGTTGAGTAGGAAACAAGCCACTGCTGGTTTTCTCTTGGAGAAAAAATGAAGCTGATGTAGTTGAACAGGAGGGGAAAGACTGTTATAAGAAATAAGAAGAAATAGGAGGGATAAACATCCCAGACTCCCTTTGAGGAGAGGATTCAGCAAAGAGCCTGCCTGAAAAAAAATAGATTAAAAAGACAGAATAAACACAGACAAAACAGCAGGGGTGGATATATTTACCCAAGAGTTCTAGTGCAAATAAAAAATTAAATATCTGAATTATTAACAACAATGTGCAATGTTTCACTTAAAGCTTCCCTGGTATGTGAAGACTGGAGAGGATCCAGGAGAGATCCAGGGAACTGCACACTTATAAACCTGACATCTGAACCACACAAACTAGCTGAAACTTTGATGAAGGAAGGCAAAAAGATTTCACTTCTGGTTAATTGAACCTTACAGAACTCTTGTGGGCTTTTTAAATGGGTTAACAGGCTTTTGGGTGTCAAACCCCCAGGAAATAAAATGTATTGGGATTTCAAAAAAAAAAAAAGGCTTAACAAAAGGTATTTAAAGGAAATAAGCTGCCTTGGGATAAGATTATCCTCTTATCTGGTCTTGACTGATATAAATAATCTTTTAAAGGCAGGAAGAAGAGGGTGGGAGTGACAATTTGGTTTCTTCAAGCACAAGGACCAATGTCTTCAAAAAGGTAATGGGAATCAAAATAAATAAGAGAAGAATGTTCTTCATGCAGCAGGTATCAGGCATAAAAAATATAAAGGGACATTTTTATGGGCTTGACTCTGGGTGGACAGCTGGAGGAAAGAATCAGCAAGGACCACAACAGGGCCAGGAAATCCCTGAGCTGAACACAGTTGGAGACTGGCAGAGTGGTCACAAGCATCTCCCTGTGCTTTTTTGGCCTCCATTTATGGCGGTGGTAGAGATGGACTAAATGCACCTGGGTTTGAAACAACACTGATTTAAAAAGATGTTTGTTTGAAAACAGAATAGGTTTGAATTCCTCAGATGCTTAATCAACCCAATCCTTCCCTCTGACAGAATATGTAGCCCTGGGAGAGGTTTCAGGAGATCATTTGGCCCATCCCTCAAATCGTCTGAACTATCACACAAGACACTTCCACCGGTGATTTGTGGATCAGTCTGCTTTGGAAACCTCCAGCATCCGGAAGTCCAGGCCTTCCCAGGTGGTTTGTACAAGTACTTTACAATCCTTAATACTGGATAGTGCTTTTTCATATCTAAATTAAATCTTCTCCCAGCAATTCAAGCCAATTTAAACCAATGACTTCTTGATCTGTCCTCAGTGGACATGGAAAAGAGGGGTATTTTTCTGTTTCTTTTTTACAGCAAACCTTCGTGGGTCTGAGAAGTTATTCCCATTTCCCCAAATCTTCAATTTGCTAGATTTACCAAGTTCATCTCTTTCAATCTTTGCTTGAAATTACATCGTCTAGACCTTGGATCTTTCTTGCTGTTGTTTTTTGGACTTTCTCTCGCTGTCTTATAACATGGATTGAAACCCTGAGAGAAGTTCAGCTCAGTCCTCATAAACCCTGGGAAAAAAAGTACATTTGCTTTTGGTAGTGAATTCCGAAAACTTGGTGTTTGTCTTTGGGCATTTTTGAAATTTTCTTTATGAAATGGAAGACTTTATCACATTTCTCAGACCAGGATTATTATTTAAAAATGATTCTGCAGTGGCATTTGCAGACTGAGCAGAGTGATAATCTGCTGTGGGAGATGTATGGAATCATAAAATCACACAGTCCTTTAGGTTGGAAAAGACCTGTAAGATCATCGAGCCCAACCATAAACCCAGCACTGCCAAGTCCCTCACTAAACCATGTCCTTAAGTGCCACATCAAGTAGCAAAAATGTGTAGAAAACAATAATCCTTTGCCTTGCAAAATGTTCAATTCAGGATAAAACCTATTGACTGGATGAGAGCAAAGGCAGAAAGGACAATTTTTGCCTCATCAGTGGTAGCAACTGCAGCTCTAATAAAGGTAACAAAGTAGAGACCTGACACCGGTAGTGGGAATTCAGCCTTAAAAGCAGATGATGAACTAAATCAGAACTAAATGTTTTAAATCCAGACCTTTTTTTTTTTAAATTTTCTATTTTTTCTATTTTATTTTTCTATATACCTGCTTATGGTTCAGGGTATCTTTGTCATGGTCACTTGTTTGACAAGTGCATCATAAAAAAGGAGGTCTTCTGTTATGTTCTGGATACGCTGATGCCTTTAGATGGCACGGAATGGTTTGGGTTGGAAGTGACCTTAGAGATCATCCAGTTCCAATTCCCCTGCCACGGGCAGGACACCTTCCACTAGACCAGGTTGCCCAAAGCCGCATCCAACCCAGCCTTGGGGAAGAACTTTTGGGGAAGAAGTTTTGGGGAAGAAGTTTTAGGGAAGAACAAGGCACTGAGATTTTCACTGTGCTGCTCTCCTTGCATCCTTCATTCCAACAACTCCCGTGCCACGGCTCCTCTGCGCCCGCCAATTTCTCCTCCTGGTTATCCAGGTGCAGCGCCGCTGAACCGAGCAAAAGATCAGTGGTGTTTTGTCACGGAGTTAAGTGGAATGAGGGATTTGTTCCGACCTCTGAGTTTTGCTGGTTTAGCCCCGTTCTCTCACCGTTGTGTTACATCTGTTGCGCTCAGCATGGGCTCCTTTAGCTCTGTCAACATCGCTTTCGATTGTCACTTGTCATCCCTGCTCCGAGCCCTGTTTAATATCTCCAGCTTCCATAAGCAAAGCTGATCACTGGGATTACAGAGAGTATTGGACACGCTGTTTTGATGGGGTGATTGACTTATCGCTGCCTCAGATACAAGGGGTTTTTTTATGTTGGCTTGGAGCTTTTACTTCCCTAATTCAGATGCAACAAGACGTTTCTAGGAAAGGAAGGGTCAAATTCGGTGATGCTCAGACAAATCCAGCCGTAATGCCACTAAAATCCACAGCTTTTGCAGATGTAACCAGATGTAACTAATGCAGGAACACAAAAAGGATTGAAAATCATTCCTTTATGATTCATGATTCCTCCCTGTGACGTACCAGACCTGCCAGGTAGTCACCAGCTTGGGACTTGATGAAAACATCTGTTTTATGCCAGAATTCGCTCGGTCCCGGAATTCAAGTCTCTCTTGGACTTTAAATAGACTGAAATAAGGTTGTTCAGGGATTAGCTGGCTTTTTCCCAGCCTTCTTTTATTGTTGCCATAATATCTTTTTTATTAAATTGCTCAGAGGTAACAACATGTGGATGTGCTGCGACGAGCTCTCCGAGCTGTGCTGTTTTCAAGGAATCTTAGGTCACTGGCATGGATGTCTGGGAACAGGAAATAAGAATCAGCCTTGCCTTTGTGAAGCATTCAGGCCAACTTGTATTTGTTGCTGTGCTCCTTGCAGTTCAACTTCTTCTGTGTATAAAGGCATTTGAGTGGAAAACAGCACTTTTACCAAAAGAAAAAAAAACAACACTCTTCCAACTGTGCCACTGCCCCGATTAATCCAGGATTGAAAAGTTAAGCACTGCTAAAAAATCAGCCTTTTTTTTTTTTAGTCTTTAGAAAAGCCACAACCCCAGCCCAATTACTGAAAATACCAGGGGAGAAGTGGCAAATGGAGGTAGGAATACAAGAAGGAAGGGGGGGGGGGAATAATTTCTCATTGAGATCTGAAGAGAAATTGGAACAAATATAAAAAGGAAATTCTAAAAAGACTTTTTTACTTTTATATTTTTTATAGTGGGAACTCCTTAAGAAGATGAAAAACTACTCTAAAGCAGTAATTCCTAGACTATTTTAAAATTTGGGAAAAATGTGTTTACATACTCGAGACAAATATTCAGGCCTTCTCCTTCACGTGATTGCAATGGTAAATTACTCTTTGTTCTTCCCTTATGGTTTTGCTGCCTTATTTCCGTGGATATTGGGAGCAACAGAGCAACTGGGTGCTAATGGCATAAATCAAGCAGTCACTGACACTTTGTGATATTTTGTTTAATTACCTCTCTTTTCCTGAACCTATCAAAGCTTCCAGTCAATCCAAAACAGGAGAGAAGTTCATCGTAGTTTCGATTTTTTATCTCATGTTAAGAACATAAAACAAATTATAACCTAAAAACCCACTTTACTTTTCATTTAAGTTGTTTTTTTTGTGTTCTGCTTTGTGGATAGGGAATGAAACCCCACTGGGTTATTTGTAAGGATGTAATAGGGTGTAACACAAATTGTTACGGTGAAGTCAAATCCACAAGGCTTAGGAAAAAAAAGTAACCCAGAGGACAACAGGATTACCTTTCTAGAAATACTTAAATAGCTATTAAAAGGTTCCGATTTAAGATGATTCACAGAACTAACCTGTGAGCCAAAAGGAAACTCCTTCCAAACAGCAGAAGAAATTCCCTGGAGACACAGTCAGCCTAAGAGGATAATCATCTCAGCAGGGACGGGGTGAAAGCACCACTGCTGAGTTTATTTAAATTCCGTGAGAGATGTTTCACCTTTGGAGAGGGATCAGGGCAGTTTTCCACAGGAGGAACTCAGTGACAACTTCACCCCTGAGCCACCTCTGCCAAACTCCTCCAGGTACACAGGCCAGACCTCCATGAGTCTTGCTCTCCTTGGAATGAAATTGCTGGGAATTGCCACACAGAGCCTGCAAATGGGCCACCTTCTCCCACTAAGAGATGAGAAACACGAAGAGTTAAAGTGTCTTAATAAAATTTGGGCCCTGGAGGCTTTTGGTCCCCACACAGCTGGCTGTATATTTTTCAGATTTATAGATGTTATCGTTGCGAGAAGGAACAAAGCTTTTAATTATTTGGCATTTTTCCCCTAAATTCAGAGAAAGCAACATCTCGATGACGCACGACGCCTTGCCTTGCTTACATAAAAGACCTGACTTCCACCCCATGCCAAAAACCCACCCCTGCTCCTTCTAAAAGCCATGGCAGATCAATAAGCAGTTGGTAAGAACAAGGAGCAGCCCTGCTGCACACAACAGGAAGGTTTGCAAAAGCTCCAATTCCTTGGAAGAAAAATGTCCCGAGAGAGCGAGTGGCATCATTATCGTATGAATAACACACTTATTGATTAAGCTGTATTTCTTCAGCTACAAAATGCAAAACCAGCAAGATGCAGTCTGCAAACCAAAGCAGTCACACGAGTTTTATCTCATTGTAATTTTAGGACTGCTGTCCCTTGGAATACTTTGGCTGGTTTACAGTGACACGTTTGTATATTTCTTTTCTTATTTACTTTCTTGAGGGTCATGCTGACGGTAAATATGATTTGTACTGAAAATTACTGCAAATTTTGCATGGTGGCTTTTGAAATGTAATCTATGATTCTTGCAGGGTTAACCTGCTCTTCCTTCCCCCCCCAAAAAAAACCACCCAGCAAGACATAGTGTGTTGTACATGCAGCTGTAGTCAGAGGATTTTGCAGACAACAAGCAGACAGCTGTATTCCGTTATCAGTATGTTTTTATGACCCTTCTCCTAAGGGATTTTCTTTGGAGTCCACAGAAATAAATGATCATCAATGCAGGAAAAGATCGAGGAAACTGCTCCAAAGCAGTTCAGTGCTGTAAACCCCTGAAGTTTATGGAGGCTTAGGTGGCCCCTCAGCCCTTTTAAAGCTTTTTTTAGCAGGGCCACTGGTGCAGAACTACATTTCTGAGCAGGCAGTGGGTTGTCAAGCCCTTGTTAAAATGAATTGTTGGTTAAAGGCTCTATCAAGAAAATCCTCTTTATAACTCCTTTTGCAAAGCCAAGCACCACGTAAAAGCTGCTGTCGCTCCGCAAATAAAAAGCAAACCCTTCCCAGGTACAGTTGTACTCTGGACTGCTCTATCAAAGCATCTGCTTTTCTGTGAATCTCCAGTCTTGGTCTGCAAGTCACAGTGCTTTGAAGAGAATTAATGGCTTTAGTAGGAGCGAGTTGGTGGGGTTTGTTTATTTATTTCTCTGTGTGATGTGCTGTGACTTTTCCCCTTTGTGACTACAAAGGGAAAGCCGTCGAAGAATCATAAATCATTAAGGTTGGAGCAGACCTGTAAGATCATCAGGCCCAACCATTAACCCAGCACTGCCAAGTTCACCACCAAATCCTGTCCCCAAGTGTCACATCTGGGCATTATTTGAGCATTTCCAGGGATGATGATTCCACCACCAAACTCTGTCCCTGAGTGGCACATCCACACATTATTTGAGCATTTCCAGGGATGGTGATTGCACCACCAAACCCTGTCCCCAACTGTCACACCAACATGTTGTTTGAGCATTTCCAGGGATGGTGATTGCACCACCAAACCCTGTCCCCAACTGTCACACCAACATGTTATTTGAGCATTTCCAGGGATGGTGATTGCACCACCAAACCCTGTCCCCAAGTGCCACAATTCCACATTATTTGAGCATTTCCAGGGATGGTGATTCCACCACCAAACTGTCTTCAACTGCTACATCCACACAGCATAATCAGGGATGGTGATTACACCACCACACCCTGTCCCCAAGTGCCACAATTCCACATTATTTGAGCATTTCCAGGGATAGCCATTTCACCACCAAACCCTGTCCCCAAGTGCCACATCCACACAGCATCTCCAGGGATGGTGATTACACCTCTGCCCCAAGCAGCCTATTCCAGTGCTTGGCAACAATTCCAGTGAAGAAATTACTCCTAATAGTCAATGTAAACCACCCTGGTGCAACTTGGAGCCATTCCCTCTTGTCCTATCCCTTGTTATTCGGGAGAAGAGGCCGGCCCCCACCTGGTTACACAGGCAGTCATACAGAGTAACAAGGTCCGCCTGAGCCTCTTTTCTACAAGCTGAACCCCCGCAGCTCCCTCGGAGGCTCCCGCGGGCTCCCCACGCGAGGTCGGGAGGGGAGGAGGAGGAGGAGGAGGAAGGTGGGAACAGGAACATCCCACCGGGGCGCTCCTGAGGGGCCGCTCCCTGGAATGGGAGGCGCTAAGGGGACGCTGGGCAGGGCCCATCCGGGCCGTTCCCTCCGCTGATTGGTGGATGGGTGAAGGGGCGGGGCGGGGCGCCGCGTTGCATTGTGGGAGTTGTAGTCCACAACGGGGCCGGCGGGCGGCGCCGCTATTGGATGTGGACTACAAGGGGGGGGGAAACCGGTG
>VWZG01009917.1:100458-127198 GCA_013396735.1 Grallaria varia | reverse complement strand
ACAGGGGGACATGGGGACAGGGGCGTGGCATGGGGATAGAGGGGCAATGGGACAGGGAGACAGAGGGACAGGGGGACGTGGAGGCAGGGGGACATGAGGACAGGGCTGGCATGGCAGAGTGTGTGACATGGGGACATGGGGACAGGGCTGGCCTGGTACGGGGGGTGTGACATGGGGACATGGCTGGCACAGGGGGTGTGTGGCATGGAGACAGGTGAGTGTGTGACCTGGGGACAGGGTTGAGACAGGGGATGTGTAACTGTGTGACAGGGCATGTGTGTGTGTATGTGTGACATGGGGACAGGGCTGGCACAGGGGTGTATGTGACATGAGGACAGGGACAGGGCATGTGTGTGTGTATGTATAACATGGGGACAGGGCTGGCACAGGATGTGTGGCATGAGGACAGGGCTGACCTGGCACAGATGGTGTGACATGGGGACAGGTCTGGCACAAGGCATGTGTAACTGTGTGACATAGGGACAGGGGGACAGGGACAGGGCATGTATGTGTGTATGTATGACATGGGGACAGGGCTGGGCTGGCACAGGAGGGGTGACATGGGGACAGGTGTGTGTGTGTGATCTGGGGACCTGGGGACATGGTTGGCACAGGTTGTGTGTAACTCTGTCACATGGGGACAAGGCTGGGAGAGGGGATGTGTGACATGGGGACAGGGCTGGCACAGGGCATGTGTGGCATGGGGACAGGGCTGGCACAGGGCATGTGTGGCATGGGGACAGGGCTGGCACAGGGCATGTGTGGCCTGGGGACAGGGCTGGGCTGGCACCAGGAGTGTATGTGTGACATAGTGACATGGGGACAGGGCTGGGCTGGGCTGGCACAGGGGACGTGTGGAAATTTGGGACTGTGCCTGCCCTTGCACAGGGCTGTGTGTGTGACAGTAATCTGGGGACAGGGCTGGCCTTGCCCAGGGCTGTGAGCAGGGAGGGACACACGTCCCGAGGGTGCTGTGGACCAGAGCTGTGTCCCCTGTCACCGGTGACCGGGTGATGATGGGATGTCCCTACACCCACTTTGCCACTGTCCCACACTCGCTCAACACAACGAAACCCTGAATTATCAGCCTCCAGCACGACGACAACATTGGGAACCGCTCCATGTCCTGTCTTGTAACCTCACAGGTTATGGCTCAGTTTTAACCTCACCGAGGGTATAATGGTATTTATTTATTATTTTTTTCCACTTCCAGGCTGAGTCAGGATGCTTGAGGCAGTGGGATGGATTTGGAAGTACAAGGAGAGGAAATAAAACCACTTTTAGATGTACAAAGCGCTGCTTTCTGCAGAGGTCCTCGACTGCAGAAACTTTTCTTGTTGCTTTTGTACTTTGAAAAGTGTTTGTGGTTGGAAGCTTTTCATAAAAGCTCCCCCGAGCTGCGTGGTACAATTAACCTCCGGCATCTGGCGCTGGGGTGGACTTTGCCAGGGAAAAACTCACATTCCCACAGAACTTCTCGGTGCCTTTGTGTGCATATCAAAAAGCAGAGGGTTTGGAAAACCTTAAAAGCACCTTTCATTCTGCCACCAGCGCAGTGAAAGTGTGCTGCAAAACCTCTGCTTGTTTGCATTTGAAGTTTTCCATCACATTTGGAGCTTGAGGTGGATCCTCATGTCTGGAAACAAGCAGTTGCTTGTTTGCAAACCCTGGGATAACGGGTGTGTGGGGTGGTGGCCTCACATGTTGCTTTGTGCTTCATCCTGCTGAATCCTACATTTTTACTTGCTGTATGGTGTGGGTTGGGGAGGATTGACTGAAAAATGACTGTTTGTTGTTTTTTTTTTTATTCTGTAGCAATTAGGTTTATATTTTATCCAACATTTATCCCCCTTTCCAGGCCCATATTTCCCTTTGCAGTGGGGCTGTGAACATGCAATGCCCCACCGTGCCTTGGTGGTCTCTGTGTCACTGTGATCCAGGTGCCCATACAGGTGCTTCAGGTCTTTATATCACAATGGCTTGGGACAGCTGCTGTCTGACCCCTCAATGCCTTCCTGCTCCACCATCTTCACCAGCTGTGATGTCCTCTTCCATCTCATCTCAACTCGGGGTTGGATTCTGGACTTTTTCTGGGACGCTAATCACAGAATCACAGAGTGGTTTGGGTTAGAAGGTACCTTAAAGATCATCCACTTCCAACCCCCCTGCCATGGAAAGGGACACCTTCCACTAGCCCAGGTTGCTGCAAGTCCCGTCCAGCCTGGCCTTGGACACTTCCAGGGTTGGGGGAGCTACAACTTCTCTGGGCAACCTGTTTGAATGCCTCATAGGGAAGAATTTCTTCCTATATCTCACCTAAATCCACACTCCTTCAGCTTAAGGCCATTCCCCCCTGTCCTAGCACTCCATTCCCTTGTGGAATGTCTGTCTCTCTCCATGGTGTTGATGCAGATGGTCCAGGCCTTTAAATCCCTGAGGACTCAGGGCAGGTGCTGTCTTGACCCCTTGTTGCCTTCCTGCTCCATCACCTTCACCAGCTGCAACATCCTTTTCCATCTCATCTCCATGTTGGTCTCTGCACGTTTTCCAGGGTTCTAAGTGCGCTGATTCCCACTTTCCAGTGACCAGCCAAGCAACAAATAACCCTTTTTGCTCTCTCCAAAGCCTCCCACCTTTGGTTTTTTGTGCTTTAATGCAATTAAAAATTAGTCTCGCCACCACTGATGCAGCTTTGATAGACATGCAAGAGGCTGAGCAGTGCAGCCACGTGTCCTGCTTCGATCCAGACTCCTGATTTGGATCTTCATCCCTGTTTCCTCCTGCTGTTGTGTCTAAACCAAGACTAGACCCAGAGGGTGGTGTGGCAGTGAACCAGATGTCCCAGAGAAGTTGTGGACCTCCCATCCCTGAAACTGTTGAAGGCCAAGCTGGATGGGGCTCTGGGCAACCTGGTCTAGTGGAAGTTGTTCCTGCCCATGGCAGGGGCTTGGAACTAAATTATCCTTCAGGTTCCTTCCAACCCAACCCATTCTGTGATTCTGTGATTGCAGGTTATTTAGCTGAGAGTGGCTACAGAGACTGGTGGAACAGAGATTTCAATATTGAAGTCTTTTATTTCCATCCTCTCTTGTGCCAGATACCTCATTCTTTTTCTCACAACTCTCTAGATCTATTGTTTTTTTAATAAAAAATATTTTAAACCTCTCATCATTTGCTCCTCCTCATGCAGCTCTCTGGTGTGACCAGGTCTCCCAACCAGCAACTCCACTGGGCCTGGAGAACCTTTACTGGGAGTGGAGGAGAAATAATACCTCTGTGTCTTGTTAAATCTGCACATTGATATTACAGCACTTAAAAACTAACTAAAAAAGAAAAAAGGAGTCAAGCTGAAAGTTAATGAGTCTGTGCTTCCCCTTGCTTATAAATATATATATATATCAAATGGTATTTTGAATTGTTGGTTCTTCTGGGATTTCAGGCATTTTTAAATAGCAAGTGTGAAAGGGTAAATAATATCAAGATAAAAATAATGCTTTCGATTCCCTGCCTGTGCCTTAAACACATTCTGGTAGATGAAAATGGAATGAACTGTTGAAATAATCTAATTTATTTTTCCCATCTTTGTTATCCTCCTTCCTACACTTCAGCTGGTTTGGGAAGCGGGGTGAGTTGGTGGTTCCTGCTTGGATTTTTATGGACCTTCTAAGGGTTGTTGTTGCTGCAGGGGACCGTGGGAATCTGTGACACCAGAGGGTTCTGTGTGGGCAGGAGGAGCCTCTGACTGTGTTTTATGTAGGGTTGGAGTTGTCATCACCAGGGCAAATGGTGCTTGCAGTGGAAAGGACTTGTGTGTCCAGGTCTGATCCCCATGAGGATGGATGGATGGGATGGNGCATCCAAAGCAGTGTGGGCAGCAGGTGAGGGGGGATTCTGCCCCTCTGCACTGCTCTGGTGAGATCCCACCTGCAGAGCTGCCTCCAGCTCTGAGGTCACAGCACAGGAAGGACATGGAGCTGTTGGAGCGAGTCCAGAGGAGGCTACAAACATGATCAGAGGCCTGGAGCACCCCTGCTCTGGAGACAGGCTGGGAGAGCTGGAGGTGTTCAGCCTGGAGAAGAGAAGGCTCCAGGTAGACCTGAGAGCCCCTTCCAGTGCCTAAAGGAGTTCCAGGAGAGCTGGAGAGGGTCACTGAACATGGGCATGCAGTGATACGACAAGGGGGAATGGCTTCAAACTGAAAGAGAGTAGGTTTAGATTCATTATTAGAAAGAAATTCTTCCCTGTGAGGGTGGTGAGGCCCCGGGCACAGGTTGCCCAGAGAAGCTGTGGATGCCCCATCCCTGGAAGTGTCCAAGGGAGGTTGGACCGGACTTGGAGCAATCTGGGCTAGTGGAAGGTTTCCTACCCATGGCAGGGGGTTAGAATTGCACGGTCTTTAAGGTCCCTTCCCACTCAAGCCATTGTGTGATTCCTGACATTAGAACGTGTGCGTTTGCCTACAGCATGATCAGTTCGGTCTATATTTAATCCAGCTATTTAAACATGAGCTTAACTCCCAACTGAAGTCTTGGCATGTGCCTCCATGGTGCTGCTTGAAGGAGAAATACTGCAAAACTTCTCCTACAGCGACATCACCGACCTTCCAAGCTGCGTTTTCGTTTGCAGCAGACTTTTTTGATGGGTGCAGGTACAAAATGTGGCCACAAATTTTGTGTTGCCATCAGTGATGGCAAGTTACAAGGTTGGAGGGAAGCTCGTGCCCATCACTTGGTGTTGAGTGCCCAGAAAGCTTCGTAAGAAATTTGTGCTCTTTTGTTCCTGCAAAGGAGCTGGAATTGTGTCTGTCTTTTGCTGTCAGAAAGGTTATTTGTGGTTTTTAATAATATATTGTATTTCCAAAGGAATATGGGCGGGATAGGAATCCTACTCCCTATTTTATTTTATTTTTTTCTGCTTGCCTTGCAATCAGTGGCATGGAAGATTAAAATAAAGCAGAAGAGTTAAATTAATCTGATTTAACACTTGCAGGGAGGTTTCTATTTAAAACTTTTTCTTCGTAGTGTCACTAGTCAGGAAATTCAGTAGGCAGGTGCCATCTCTTTGTTGCAGTGCATGGGCACGTCTGTGCTTTGCAGTGTTTCTGATGGTGGAAAAAATAGCATTTAACTCAAAAAAAAAGGGGCAGGATGGATTTTTTTTTTTTTTTATGTCTATTTTATGTGGAGCTCGATTAAAAAGGCGAAGACTGCATTAGTGATCAGTTGCTTTTTAAAATACATTTTGAAGATTGATACAAAAAAATCAGAAGAAATGGTGTATCAGCAGGTGGTTTTTAATGTTTTTTTTGCCGAGATGCAGAGCTGTGGGGAAAAACTCTCCCAAGGGCAGTTGAGGTGTGTTGGCTGCTCATCTGCTGGGATGCTCCAAGCAAAGTATGTGAAATATTTTCCTGCTTCTCCTTGAATGAAGTCAAACCCAGCTGCATTAACTATAGTTACATTCTTCTAGTAAATTTACTTTTTTTTTTAAAGTAAATGCTTGTGTTGTCTTAGGTGGTGATTTCTTCCCTCTCTCTGTCATCTCTTCCCTAAATAAAAGCAGAAAATAACTGCAAAATCCTTTATGCTCTTCATTGTGTAGTATTTGTTTTGTTCTTGTTCTCCTCCAGCTGCAAAGCCCTGAGTTGCAAAAATAGAGTTTTTTGAAGTTCTCGAGCACTTTATTTGTCCTCCTTCCCCTTGCTGCCTACATTTATTGTGATTCTAGTCTTGAATAACTTGGCCATGTATTTTTTTTCCCCTTGTAGGATTCCTCCATCATCTGGTGCATGGAGTAAAGGAGTGCAGGAGACAGCCATGCTGTAGGATTTTATTCCAAAGCTGTTGCCATAGTCCTTATTTCTGCAAAATAAAACATTTTCTTCTTCCATGGGAGACTTTGATCACACTCATTGCTGAAACTTGTTGCTTTTTTTTTCCATTTATAATGAATCTTCTTGTGATGCTTCTGTGTGGAGGAAGGAGGAGCCTCCTTTATTTTGCTACATGTGAAAAAAACCCAGGCGGATTTGGAGGTGTTATGACCCAAATTTTGGGTTTAACCCATTTCTTTGCTGTGTGAGAATGTCACAGACTCAAATGTGGTACGGGGGAACTCCCAAACTTGCTATTAATGGCTGCTTTGTGAAAAATCCCATATGAGCAGATTGCTCAGGAGTCCTGGAATTGAGGCATGTAATGCCAGGAATGCTTTTTTTCTTCATTTTTCTTAAAGCCCCTGAAATTCCCTTATTTTTTGTGATGGAACAAGAAGGAATGGCTGTAAACTGAAGGAGGGTAGTTCAGACTGGATATTTGGAAGACGTTCTTTACTATGAGGGTGGTGAGGGCCTGGCACAGGTTGCCCAGAGAAGCTGTGGCTGCCCCATCCCTGGAAGTGTCCAAGGCCAGGTTGGATGGGGCCTGGAACAACCTGGGACAGTGGAAAGTGTCCCTGCCCATGGCAGGGGGTTGGAACTGGGTGATCTTTAAGGTCCCTTCCCACCCAAACCATTCTGAGATTCTATGATTTACCATCTCATGACATCTCATGACTGTGACCACAGTCCTCATGTGATGGTGGTGCCTGTCCAGCTCATGTGCCCCGATTTTGGGGTGTCTTAGAGGAGAAGCTCTTGGGTGGGGTGGGGAAGACTTGGATGTTGCCTCACTGGGCCTGAGTTCTGCAACGGTGGCTTCGAGTTTAGAATCATAAAATCACGGAAAGGTTTGAGTTGGAAGAGTCCTGCAAGATCATTCTTGTTCCAACCCCCCTGCCATGGGCAGGGACACCTTCCGTAGCCCAGGATGCTCAGAGCCCCATCCAACCTGGCCTTGAACACTTCCAGGGATGGGAGGTGTTCAGGATCAGAGGGAGCAGTGGTTGTAACCGACTGTAAGTCATCGCGATGAGGTTTGAACTGAATTATTACCAAATGCTTTGCAGCCTTCCATGTCCCAACACTTCATTATGGTCCAAGCTCTTCTGATTGTGGAAAGGGGAGGAAAAACCACTGCCGTGTATCTGTTTGGAGATGAGGGGGGTTGATGAGGCTGCAGGAATGGTACTGGGTGACACCTTGTTTAATATAACACTGCACATGCCAGGTTTTCTTGTGGAAGCTGAACATTTTCAGGTTTCTCTTCTTGCAAAGTGAAACAAGATAAACCTTTATACAGTTTCTGACTTTATTTTTCCCCCACTAAACAACTGATTTGTGATCCCTTGTGACACTGTTAGCTTCCTAGGCTCTCACGAGAGCCTCCTAATTTCTAAAATATCTGATTTATACAAGTTTAAACATTCCGTTAGATAGCTCGAGATGTGATTTACCCATCCCAAATGTTTTGATGTCTTCTGTCTTCTGCCTGATGTGTCCCCAGCTGCTCTCTTCCCAAGTGCCTGTTGCTGCCAGAGAGACCCTGATGTCAGTCCCATCAAATATTCTGCTGCAGGTAGTGCGTGGCCAGTGACAAAGTATGAGAAATTAAACTTACAAATAGTATATTATTAAATAACAGTTTATTTCTCTAATATAGTGCATAAGGTCATATAGGTAAAATTCATAGATTTATAATAATAACAGATGTGGTTTTGTTTGCTTTTATGCTCTGTTTTTTTGGCTTTTGTTTGAAAGAATTGAAAATGTCAGTCTTTTCTCTGCTGAATGGCCTTTGGACAGAGCAGTGGGATTGGTGCAGGCAGGATCAGGCTTCAGTGAATACTCTTGACTGTGCCCAACCTCCTGATGCTCCCTGTCCTCTTCAGCACCATCTCATGCAGGTTTTAAAACTATCCAAAATTGTAGTGAGGGTGAAAAATCAAGTCCTTTCACTAGGTCTACTTTTCCTAATGATAAATAATGAGAAGAAAAATATTAAAATATTAAAATAGTGGTGCTTAAATTATGTTGATGCTACTGCAGGTTACTGGTTTGATTTCTCAGTGTCAAGGACCTTCAGCTTCCATTAACAGCAAGTGCTTAAAGATGGAAGTAGGTTGCCAAATGTGGGTGTTGAAGCCCCAGAAATGCTGTCCTAAGCTTTTTGACGCCTTTTAGAGAGCAACTGTTGTGCTTTCCAAAGCCCTCTTAAGTACTGATTGTGCACCACAGGAAAGTTTCGTGGGTTTGGGTTTTTTCTTTCCTAAAACTGTAATGGATTGCCGTCCTTGCCAAGTGGCCAAACTGGTCCCTTGGAGAGGCATCTTAGCAAGTGGTGTGAACAGGACAGTGATGTTGGAGTAAACCAGGGTGCCTTTGAATTAGAAAAAGCAAATTGACAGTCTTACTACAGATATTTTCCTGATTATCATCTTCAGAGCCTCGAGCGGATGGGTTTCATGGAATCCTGGAATGGTTTGGGTTGAAAGGGACCTTTAAGACCATCTTGTTCCAACCCTCTGCCATGGGCAGGGACACCTTCCACTAGATCAGGTTACTCAGAGCTCTGTTCAGCCTGGCCTGGGACGCTTCCAGGGATGGGGCAGCCACAGCTTCTCTGCATTCTCCTTTGACTCAAGCACAGGGCAATGGAAGAGACTTCATTTCAGTGTTTGTTTTTATTTCCCCTCATGGAAATACCTGCAGTTTAATTCCCAAGATCCTCTTCCCTGTGCATGGAAACGAGGTCTACTTTTTTATTTTCTTTCTTTTTTCTATTTTCTTTCCACATTATTCAGATGTACCTTTGTTTCCTTTTGAATGTAGGGATGTCCCACAGGCTCTGAGGTCTGCAGGCTCGCTCTTCTATCTTTGGCCAGTTCCTTTCCTACTGCACTGTGCTTGCCATCTTTTTAAAATTAATTAGAATTTCCTATAATCTCAAACTTGGAAGCAGATCTGTTTGTGAGGCATTTGAACACAGAATATAAGGAGAGTGTGCAGAAAGGATTCAGGGTGTCCTCTTGCCCCCAGGGCAGTCCCCTCACCTCCTGGCTTTGACCATCCCTTTCCCTTTGGCTCCTGGTAAGACCAGAAGGAGCTTTTGTGCTTTCCTTGATGGTTGCTTTGTGGGCTAGAGATGCTTCTGGATTCTTCAGCACCAACTGGGAGAGGGTTTGGCTTTTTCTGCTTTTCTCTGCTGGCAGAATGGAAGTTGCTTTTCAAAATCTGTGGTTCTTCCAGGGTCAGGGCAATAATCTGATTCCTTGGAATCAACTGGTGGTTTTTTGGGTCAGGCAATGAGTGGTCTCAAGTGGTCTTTTACATGCAGATCATGGAATCAGAGTGGTTTTTGTTGCAAGGGACCTTTCAGACCATCTTGTTCCAACCCCCTGCCGTGGGCAGGGACACCTTCCACTATCCCAGGTTGCTCCAAGCCCCATCCAACCCAGCCTTGAACACTTCCAGCGAAGGGAGCCTCTTGGTACCACCTTCTACAACAGCTTTGGTGGAGGGAGACTTACAGACCTGATGTCCTTCTTGCTTCTCTCCCACACCCCAGAGAGCCAAACAGTTATCATGAGTGGCTATTATCTCGATGGACCTTATCTCCAAGCCCACCAGCCTCATGACAAAGCCCTTGTAGCTGAGTGAAGCAATGTCTTCTGGGGGTTCACCACACTCCGTTTCCATTTCCTGCCATCCTGGGCAGACTGAGGCTGGTTATTTTTCCTGGCTGGCCGGATCACTTTGCAGTTTCTCTCCTAAGCAGGTGAGGGTGACCTTGCACTTGCTGATTTGGTCTCCGTGCTCCGATGCCGGCTCCCTGCGCGGCACCTCATAAATAGCTCCGCTTCTCCGCTTCATTTCCCAGACCTGTTCACACCTTGCCAAAAATAATTACAAGCTCTGAGACTGGGGGGTTTACTGGGCGAGGGGGAGGAGGGCGGTGGAAAACCCGCCATCCATGTTTTTCTGTGCACCGTCATTGACGTGGTGGTGCCAGTGGGATGGGGATCTCCTTCTGGGATATGAATCAGGCTGTGCTTGTGTTCGCCCGGCGTCGCTCCTGTTTCTTTCCCTTCCTCTGCTCAGCATCATCTTGAATTCACATCCCAGGCTGTGCTTCCCTCACCTTTATTACCTCTTAATGCGTTTTCCCACATCTTGTGCTCAGATAAATCCCTTCCGCTTCCCTTGGCCATAAAACCGTCTCTTTCCCGCGATCCTTCGCCCGCCGCATTCATCCTTCCTCCATCCACGCCTTTATCTGCTCCTTGCCACGTGTTTTTTTACGACGGTTGATTTATGGGGGGATCACGTCCCAATAGCAGGAGGCTTTCTCTCCTTTACATTGCAGGGAGCTGTCCTCGCCCCCCTAGTCTTTCCCTGCGCCAAGGGTGGCCCCCAGGGTGCCCCACAGAGAGACCCACAGAGACCACCGGAGAGGGAGCAGAGAGAGAGTTTATTACATGGGCAGAGGTATTTATACCTTCCCGATGGATCGTAAAAGAGCCAATAGAAAACTGGGAATAACAACCAATAGGAAAGGGTTAACTAAGGGCCAATAGGAGACTTTAAACACACTTCAAGGATCCATTCTTTCAGACCTAGCTAGGGAGATAAGGGTTGTCTCAAGGGATTTTGGGAAGAAGACACAGTGACTTAGGAAAAAAAACCAACAAAAACTCCATCTTAAACAATAGAGACAGCTTCAGCTTTTAAGGTATTCGGGTTAGCTTTCCTTCCTTCTTCACCAGCCCATTTCTCACAAGACTTTTTCCATTTCTGATATTGTTTACTGCCACATTTTTTGAGCTCCTTGAAGGCCCCCGTGCATCCTCCTCGAGAGGCGGATGGATGCCACCGCTCTTGATTTCGTCGGGGTGGTCACGCGTGGAGCCGGCAGGAATATCTTCAGTGAGCTCCCAGCCCAGCCCAGCACCAAAAGAATAGCAGGGGTGGTGGGTGAAGCTCTGCAGCCAAACGTTGAGATGCAAATTGGCATCCGAAGAGCAGAGCTCAGGGCGAGTTTTTTGGCAGCGCTTTGCGAGGCTCCCGGAGCGCTGTGTTTGGAATAAAGATTACAGCGAGGGATTTCGCCCGCGGGGCACGCTCGTCTCATTTATTCTGGAGCTCAGCAGAGCTGGTGATTCAGTGTTGGGAGCCAACGGGGTGAAACGCGTGCGCCTTTAAAAAGGTATTAGATTAGCATTGGCGAAACAAAATGTCACGTCACCTCTGTAAGTTGAATTTCCAGGGTTGCAGGTGCAATAAATTTGGTTTGATTTCGTTTGCGAGTGGTTCCTGGGCGCTGTCCAAGGGAAAGGTGGCCCTGAGGGCTGCAGGGATGGTTTGGGAGGTTTCGAGGCATTGTCTGGTAATAAATGAGCCTGTGCCAGGTCATTCCACGCTGCTTTGACATTTCAAGTTGGGGATGGACAACTTGGCTGTTGGAAACCTGGAAACAAGAAATGGGATGAAATATGAATTCTTTTTTTGTTGTTGTTTTATTTTCGTGATAGTAAATAGTGCAACTTCTTGTGGGTTTTGGACTTTGGGGTTTTTTTTTTTTTGCTCTTTGGTATTGTTACAAATTTGAACCTTTTGAAGGCTGGAGAGGAAATAAAAGTAGTTAGCAGTTTATTTTTCTTTCTTTAATGGAGCATGGAAGAATGAGGTGACTGAGACTTTGTGGGAACACATTCTGACTTTGATACCAGTTTGTGTTGATCAGATCTTAGCTAATTTGTATCCTTTTACTTTAATTATATGTTCCAACACCAAAAGACTTTTAAATATCACATTTTGAGGATGTTCTCTGCCAAATCTGCATGCTTTAAGTGCAGATCCTTTTGGCAGGATTCTCAGGAGCTGTTGACTTCCCTTCTTTGTAACCCCATCTTCTCTTGCCTCATTTTTCCCTCCTTAAAAGTCAAACAGCATTTGATAAAACAGCAGAGCTCATGAGTGTGTAGCCGTGTGAGGATCAGCGTGTCCCGCTTGCATCTCACCAGAGCTGAGTGAGTGAAAGAAAAACATCTTCCCAATTTGGTTCAGGCACATCTTGGATCTTCTCCGTGTCTGTCCTTTGCTGCATCCTGCATCTCTCTGGCATCAAATCCAAGCTGCTGGCTCTATCTTCCAGAGCCCTTCTCATGCTGCCTTGTGCCTTGTTAGATGTTGATTCTTCCCTCCAGCATCATGAAACTCGGTTCCTGACTTTGACATGCTCTGAGTCTCCATCCCTTTGTTCTGCCCTCTTCATACCACCCACGAGCATTTGCAGGGATGCTCCTCATTTTCCCCAAACCTTGTTTTTTTGGTGGCATATCTTCAAGGAACCTCACAGCTGACTGTCATGCTGGTGTTTCTGTCTTCCCAGACTGTCTCTATGTTTCCTGATATTTCCCATCCAATCTGTGTTCAACTCTTTCTGCTTTCAATCTCCTATTTTAAGGTCTTTAACGAAGGAATTATCTCCTTGCTCTGTATTTGTACAGTGTTTAATGTGATGCAGATGTGATTCCAAAGTGATGCCTTTGATAATACCTTTAAAATTGCTGGTTTGGTAGTTAACAATCTTGAGAATGCTGTCATTATATAAATATATACATATATACATATATACATATATACATATATATATATAGGACAGGGACAAAACAAGATATTGAAGCCTGTCAACATTTAAAAATCTCACAAATAATTAAAAAATATACATTTTTTTTCTGGCCCTACCTTAGCTCCTTTGGTAATTATGACATCAGCTGCTTTGTGTGGGGAAATTGAAATGATGAACTCTGATCTCACCAGGTAAAGAATATTTTTGTAAAGCTGTGCATTCAGACTAATTCTGTCTGCTGTACAGTGTGCTGAGGATTTGTGATCCTCAGCAGGCATTTGACAGATCTTAACTAGTTATGCTGCGTCTTGTCAATCAAAATTAAACGCCTACCTCACTCCTTCCTACTTTCTCTCTCTTCCAGCCTTTTTATTTAGGTTGGTCATTAAAATTGCTCATAACCATAGAAACGAGGAAAACCCGCCCCTTACTTTCCAGCTCTTTAGTGTGATATTCCTCTACTGACATCATGTGAATTATATACACCATGGCTTAAAAAAATCCCCCCCAAAAACCTGCAGGTGGGCGGAGTTGTCATTAATTCCTCCCTGGAAAGGAGTTGTTCCTGCGGATGCCAACCAAGGATCGTGTCCCTCTTGCATTCCTGTGTGGGAAATGCAAGAGGGACATGAAGGAGAGACTTTGCCTTGGAGAAACCACTGGGGAAGATAAGAGTTGGAGAGGAAAACAGATCTGTGGGATGGAACTGGTGGGAGGATGAGATAAGGAGAAGATGGGGCAGCAAGAAGTCATGTGTATGACGTGGCACGTGTTGATGATTTCAATATTGGTTTTCATCCTGCCTGGGCTGCCTTGGGTGCTTTGAAAGATGAGCATAATATTGATATTTTTGAAATACTGGACAACCAGTTTTCTCTGCTTAAGGACCTGAATCTCTCCTTGGCAGGATGGGTTGTTTCATGGCTTAGCTTCTTCTGAAAAATGTAAATGATTACTGAATTTTTGCTTATACAGACAGTTTAAAAATGCTTGTCCCAAGGCTGCATGGAGGGGATAGAAACTCTTCCCTTAGGGAGCCACGAGCATCCCGAGAATTCAGTGCTGGACTCTGTGTGCTGGACAGATAATGCTGTTTTCGTGTGGAGCAGGATTGCTCCATGTGAGATCACTTGACAAAAATTTTCTCTTCCCCCCCCACCCCAGCTTAAATTCACATGAATGTTAGTTTTGGTTTGGTTTTTAGGGTTTTGTTTTGTTTTGTTTGTTTGCTTTGTTTGTTTGGTTGGGTTTTGTTGGTTTTTCTTTACAAATTAAAGGAATAATCAATCAAATTAAAATAGTTAACTGCAGTTGCCAGCACTGCTCTCCATAATTCGCTGAATTTTGAACTTGGTAGAACATTGGAATCAATGCAGTTGGTCAAGGAGTGACTTTTCTGAGCAGGTGGTGGCAGGGGCTGGGGGGAAGGAGCTCTGAGCAACCTGGTCTAGTGGAAGGTGTCCCTGTCTGTGACAGGGAGGTTGGAATGAGATGAGCTTTAAAGTCCCTTCCAACCCTGTGATTCTGTGAGTCTGTGATCCTCTGCTGCTTGTGCTTTGCTGGGACCTCTGAACATGCCGAGATGTGACATTCTTCAGACAAGGGGAATGTGCAGTCCTGGTGCTAGAGCAGGTTGGTGTGTGTTTGAGCTGTGCACCAAGCAGATCTCTCTGCTTTGTCATTTTTCTAATAGATTTCCAAAAGAAACCCAAAGCCCAGAACAAAACCCCTTCCGAGACTGCTGATTGTCAATACACAGACTTTCTGTTTAGCTGCCAATGTGTAGATGCCACCCAGCAGCCTGGTGGTGCTTCATATCAATGCCTCCTTAGATCAAGGAATCCTGAAATGTCTTGGGTTGGAAGGAACCTGAAAGTTCTTGTTCCACCCTGTGCCATGGGCAGGATCACCTTCCATTAGGCCAGGTTGCTCCAAGCCCCATCCAGCCTGGTCTTGGACACTTCCAGGGATGTGTCAGAGGAAGGACGGGATTTGTACAAGGAGTGCTCCCTCTCTGTGCTGATGGTGCACACACTTCACGTGTCACTGCACAGTGATTACGAAGAGGGAAGGCTGCCTCCTTGAGACATCACAGCATGTCTTGATGTTTGGAAGGTCTCCAGGATGAAGATGTGGATTGTTCCTCAGTCAGCTGGATGTGGAAGTTTCATCACTCTGTCTAGAGCAAAGCTTGTCTCTTGGGAAGAGGGATTTTGACCCTTGGCCAGAGAAATAATGAGGAAGAAGTGTTGTGTGATGTAGCATGAGAAGGTGTTGCTGAGCAACACCTTAAAATTTAAAGGTCTTACTTATTTACCCTGTCTTTGAAAGCCGGTGCCAGGTGCTGTACTTAATGGTTATTTTTACCCATGTGTTGGAGTTTCTGCTGTTGCCTTTTGAGGGTGTTGAAATTGTGTTCATCAAAGAGGAGAGAAGGGTAATTGGGTGTTTTTTTCTCAGGGTATGAAAGCTCAGGGCAGGAGCTCCTTCAGCATCTTTTGCTGCCCTCTCCAGCCCCGGTGTCATCCCATGCAATTTGACTTTCTCCACCATCCCATCGTGAAGAAGGATTAGAAAGCTTTGATGATTAGTCTGGGAGGCTGAGTCTCGTGTGATGATGCTCCTCCTGCTTAAAACAAGCCAAAAATATCAGCAGTTTGATTAAAACACTTTCTTTGAGGAATAACTGTCTCTAATAATACTTTTATTTCCTTGCTTTTCACAGTGTAAAAGTGCCTCTACCTGAGTTGTCTAAGCCATTCTTTTTCTTCTTTTCTATTTTATTTTTTTATTAAAGCATAATAAACCACATTAAAAGCATCTTAAATTCCTTCTGCAGCATTAGTTTCCAAATTTGGACCAGAAAAAAAATAAAAAATCAGTTGTGAAAGCGTGTGTGGGAAATGGGTTTATTCTGTCATTAGAGGTTTCAGAGTTATCTGAGGCACTGGATCCTTGTGGATGCTGTTTGTGAGGAGAAGAAATGGCCTGAAGTTGCACCAGGAGAGGTTTAGGTTGGGTATAAGGAAAACTTATTCATGGAAACTGTGGTCAAAAATTAGGACAGGCTGCCCAGGGAGGTGGCGGAGTCACCATCAAAAGTCCAGCACTGGGTCCACTTGGTTGTCCCAGTTGTGTGATTCTATCTCAACAATCCCTTTGAGCTGCACAGTCTTTCTTTTTGTAGGAAATGTGGGATGCTGACAGATCCTTTTAACTAGCTGATACTGACTATAAAATACGAGATCACTAAGCAGGTGAAATCATGAACTGCAGAAAATGAATGTCTCTTGCTGTGTTTCACTGGGCATCCCCTGATGTTTGCACCCTAAAATTAAAGGGAAGGGGTGTTTTTGTTGTTGTTTTCTTTTTCTCTGCGTGTCTTATATTGTCAACAGACATTGTGTAGGCCAAAAAAGCAAAGCTTGCCTAATACACGTATATGTTTCTTTAACAAACTCACAGGGTGTGAAAACTCCCAAAGGCAGTTGAATCTAAAGACTGAACCTCAGTCTTGGGAATCCCTGAGCTTCAGACTGGAGGAAACAGAGCAGGTAAAAGCCTGTATGTGCTTTTCACTTCTGATTTTCTTTTTCTCCCCCTCCCTTTTATCTGAACAGAGACAACAATAGTGCTGAGCTTGGCCTCGGGTCTTTTGGGTTATTGCTGCCTAGTGCTGGACAAGTGGCTCCACAACACAAGGGAGTAAATTACAGGTGAGAGGGTTTTTTCCTGTTTTCTTTCTCTGATAATCCTTCTCATTTCAGGTTTTCTTCTTCTTTGATTTTGGTTGGTTTTCTCCATGTGCTTTCAGCTCGTTGGAGGTGATGCTGAGTGTTGGAGACCCAACCTCTGGCGTGGGTGTGTAGGAGGGTTGTGGGCTCGGTGCTTGCAGGTGTTCACCTCTGGATGGTGTTTTGTGCTCTTGCGGTGGTTTTCCTTGCTTTAACAGGTTAATATTGGGTGATCTCCATCCAAATTCTTCCCCTGAATTCTGATCTTGCCCAACTTGGCTGTTCACTAAGCTCTGGGATGTCCAATGCTCATGGTGTGTTGACTTTGAGTTGGGCTTTCTGGCCAGAGCTTTCCCCCACTAGGAACAGATGGTCAGTGAAAGTTCCTTTTTTCAAGGTGTAACAGGCAGTGCCTGTAAAGCTTATGGAGTTCTTTAACAGCAGAAATAGTTTCCTTAAACTGCATCTGCTTTTCCCACCTGGAATGTTGTTAATGGTAATTTGTATCATGGTGAGAATGATTGTTTCATGTACTCCAGTGTAATGGTGGGAAATGAGTCTTTCCTTGGGTATTTTTGGCTTGGTGTCTGTTCCTCCTTCTTAGACTGTTATTAGAGAATTAGAAAAATGGAAGGGGTTTATATTTTTATCTGAATCAATTGGTTATCTTCCACTTGTTGGAGAAAACGCTACGTGGGAAATAAGTCCTTAAAAAGTATTTTTTTAAATTTTTTTTATTTCTTTACTTTGGTTTTCCACAGCCTGGGGAGCACTGGCATGTCCCAGCCCCGTTTCACAGACAGAGCTAAAGAGATTTGTAACGTGCAGTAAATAATATGCATAAAGGATGCCTATTAACGTTCTGAGTAATCACCAACAACAGAGTAAATACGAGATTAATGAGATTAACGGGGAAGAGGAACATAAGCCTTGACTGCACCTCCCCGTGGCCCCAGAGCCCGTGGTGGCCCCGTTTCTGTTGACAAGCCCAGCATGGCTATGGAAGCAGCAGTGCTTTTGCTGCTGTTCCCCATACAGTGCCTAATGAGTTCCTACTGCTGGCATTTTTTTCTTTAAATGCTGTGTAATGTTATTAAATCCCACTCCTTGCAAGCAGATTTGAGTTATTATTTTGAAAATAGATCTTTATTTATGTTTTCCCCCCTTATTTATTTTCTAGTGCTGGGGCTCAGTGATAAGGCCTTACCTTCTGAAGTGTTTTCCCAGGCATCTGGTCCCCTCCTGGTGATTCCTCGAGGCCACCAGAGGAACTGCCCCAAGTCTTTTCTGGCAAACATGTTACCATCAGAATATTGTACTCTAAAAAATACACTGGGATTTAACCCTTATTGTCTTATCCCCAGCTCCATCCTGACTTGATTTCATTTGTCCTTTGCCTTTTTCCCTCCAAGTGCTCTCTAAAACATGCTCCCCATTAAATCTTGCAGGGAGAGACAATTCAATTTCCAAGCAAAAAACAAGACTTTTTTTTTTTTTCCCTCTTCTTTTTCTAATCTAGTATGTTTAAAGCCCTCTCTCCTTTCCAGGCTAGCTGGTTTTCTGCTCTCAGTGCATCATCCTCTGGTATCTTCTGCCAGTCTTCAATGTTTTATCGATGTCACTGCCTGAGAATTGTTTATTTGAGTTTTCTCCACCCCAAACTGCATATGCGTGGTTGACTCAAAGCTGTAGACACCGACTCCCCTTGCTGGTCACTCGACAAACTGCAGCCTATTTTTTTTTCCCCCTCTTTTAAATGAAAATGCCTTCCCGAGAAACCTATTTCGTTTACTCAAGATAAATGTTGTACTTATGGCTCTGGCTTTTCTTTTTACGGCGGTTCTGATTAAACCATGAACCTTCAATGTAAGCAATTCAGGTAGAGTGTGGGCACTGCATATTGCCTAAATGAATTATTCACCTCTTAGCTTTTGTTTTTCATTTTTTGGGTGTTTGGTTTTCCTTTTTTTTTTTTTTTCTTTTTTTAATTTATTTTATGATTGCAAGTTATTTTCCTCCTGTTTCAATTCTGTAGGTCAGTGATTTCTCCCTCCTGTCGTCGCTTTTGTATTTTGGTGTGAGGTTGTCTGGTTAAGGGATCAGGAGCACAAGTGGTGTTCTCCTGTACCCTCCCAGATGCATGGAATGGTGAGGGGGAAACCAGGGAGAGCCAGGAGATCAATACCTTGCTCCAAGCCTGGAGTCACCAGCAGAATTTTGGATCATGGGTGGTTTACACGACATCAGATCTGCTGGTGACACAGGGACTGTCTCAAAGGGGAAAAGGGCTCATGGAAAGACCCTTAAATTAGATTTGAAGAGGGAAAGGAGTAAAAACAGGCTTGCTAGAGAGGAGCCTGGGGAGGGTGGGATGCCAAAGTTTGAGGGATGGTGTGCCAGAGAGCTCCTTTGTTCTCCATGGAGGTAGGGGATGGAGATCCATGGCAGCAAAGACACCAGGATTATTGATGTGTTAGAAACCGTGGAAACATCTGAGATGGGTCATGTAGGAATTAAGGGCCTCTTCCCCCAAAACTGGTGGGATCAACAGCCCAGGTAAAGTGGATCTGCACCAACACCCACAGAAAAGGCAGCAAACAGGGGGTGCTGGAAGCAAATGCACTGCTGGAAATCTATGGCCCATTTCTCATCCCAGAAACAGAGGGGGATGACTCCTGCAACAGGCGTATCTTCAGAAGGGGCAGGCACGGAAGGGTGGAGGGGTAACTCTATCTTAGGGAGTGTTTTGATCATCTGGAGCTTGATGATGGCCACAAAAGGGTTGAGTGTTTGTGGATCAGAGTCAAGGGGAAGGCCAACAAGACAGATACCCTGGTGGGAGTCTCTTACAGAGCACCCAACCGGGATGAAGAGGCGGATGAACTAATCTACAAGTAGCTGGGAGAAGCTTCCTGATCGCTGGCCCTTGTCCTCATGGGGGACTCCAACTTAGCAAGTGTCTGCTGGAAATACAACACGGCAGAGAGGAAAGAGGCCACGAGGTTCCTGCAGTGTGTGGAGGAGAAGTTTGTGGTGCAGCCGGTGGGGGAGCCAGCAAGAGAAGGTGCCTGTTGTTTGGGAACAGGGAAGAACTTGTGGGGGATGTGATGGTCATAGGCTGCCTTTGGCACAGTGATCACTAAAGGGTAAGAGCTTTTGGTTCTTGGACAATTAAGGAAGGGTGGCTGCAGAACTGTTAACTTGGACTTCTGGAGGGCAAACTTTGTCCTGTTTAGGCGACTGTTTGAGAGAGTCCCTCGGGAGGGAGTCCTGAAGGGTAAAGGAGTCCAGAAGGGCTGGATGTGCTTTAAGAAAGAAAATCTTAAAGGCACAGGAGCAGGACATCCCCGTGTGCCAAAAGACAAGATGGCATGGAAGAAGACTAGCCTGGCTGAATGGAGTTTTGACTGGAACTCAGAGACAAAAAGAGAGTTTATGACCTTTGGAAGATGTGGAGGCAACTCAGAAAGGCTACAAGGATATCACAAGGACATACAGGGAGAAAATTAGAATGGCCAAAGCCCAACTAGGACTTAATCTGGGTACTGCCATAAAAGACACTAAAAGAATGTTTCTGTAAATACATCAGCAACAGAAGTAGAGTGAAGGAGAATCTTCATCCTTTATTGGATGTGGGGAGTAACACAGTGACAAAGGATGAGGAAAAGGCTGAGGTACTTAATTCCTCCTTTGCCTCAGTGTCTAATAGTCAGAGCAACTTGTTTGTGGGGTACCCAGTCCCCCGAGTCAGAAGTCAGGGATGGGGAGCCAAATGAAGCCCCCATAATCCAAGGGGAAGGCGTCAGTGACCTGCTACACCACTGAGACGCACACAAGTCTGTGGGGCCGTGTGGGATAAGAGAATCAGACAATGGTTTGGGTTGGAAAGCTCCATTAAGGGTCATGTAGTCCACCCCCCCTTCCATGGGCAGGGACACCTCCCATTAGATCAGGTTGATCGAAGCTGCATCCAACATGACCTTGAATATTTCCAGGGATGGGGCACCTACCACCTCTCTGGGCGACCTGGTCCAGGGATTCACCCACCCACCTCACTGTAAAAAATTTCTTCCTTTGAAACTGAAATATGGGGTTTTGATGGGAACAGTTCGTCCCTTGCCCTGTGCAGTCTTAACAGAGGGCAGTCTCAGGGAGAAGAAAGTGGGTCTCGAGTTTTCCTAGTGGGATGATCTCTCTCCCTTTTTCTCAGTTCTCATTCCAGTGGGTAACTGGGAGACCAGTTGAGTTTGGTGGTGTCTCTCTGTGCTGAGGCCATGACCACAAGTCCCATTCCTGCTCAGTGTGCAGGGAAGTCAGCGTAGCTGGCCAGGGAGGTGTCAGAGCTGCAGGACAGCAAGACCTCCACAAGGGAACGTGTTAAGCCACGCCACAATTGCTGGTAGTTTCATTTTGATCTCTTTGCAAATAAAAAGGTGATGGAAACAGCAAGTGTGTGCATGCGAGTGCAAGGGAGGGACTCCCACATCTCCCCGTGCGAGGGCTCAGCCTGCTGCAGCATCCTACTGATATTTGTGTCTGGGCCCTTAAAATTTCATAAGAGATATTAAGACTTGAGAAATCTATTTTGCTGCCTTGTAAGTGTGTGATTAAACTTGCCACATTTCCTTCTCGTTCACTGTGGGACTCTTTAAGTCGTTAGGCTTGTTTTCTTTAGGCATCCTATTGAAGGCAGAGAGTGGCTTCGTTGTTTATTTCTTTAGTTAGTTTTGGAACAGGCTCCTCTTTGCCTGTTTCATGCAAAAACACTTTAATTGATCTCGCAGACGGTCGAGGAGAGGACAAAGAAGAAAATATTTAATGCAGCGTATAATTCTTTCTGGGTTTGCCTCAAAATAAAAAGCCACTTTGCAGGGATTTATGTATCCAAGCACAGTTTATGCAGACGGTGCAGCTCTGGTTTATCTGCCCACTGCAGCAGGCTGGTGCAAAGCAATGCCTTCATCAATGGTATGAACTGGTTCAGCTTAACACCCCAAAACAGTGCCAGTTTCTTGCCACGTTGATTATAATTGCAACTTTTTTTTTGTGATTTTATTTTGGATTTTAATTTAATCTACTTGAACATTCAAGGTTAAAATGATGCAAGTCTATTCCTTGCTGTGCCGTATTGAGGCACAATAATATCCCATTCAAGCAGGAGTCTTTCCCATGCATTTTGCAGCTCTGGGATGCTTTGGATGCAGGTGAGAGGACCGTGGCTTGTCTTTCATTCTCCTGGATACACACTGCTGCTTTCCAGAGCTTATTCAAGCCTGGCAGTCGAACACAGATTGCCTGAATTGCAAAGCACCACTTCAGTGTCAACACCTCCCTCCTGTCTATTTAAGGTGGAACAACTGGGGGGATTCGATGCTGTTGTTCACTTACCTGCAAGGTTTGAAGTCTGAACTTATCTAATCTGCACATGCTGGGTTGAGTCAGGAATTTTTATGGACTGGAACAGCTTTGCTTTGACTCATAGTCAAAGGTCAAATAAAATAGTGTGTTTCGGGTCCTGTTCCGTGTTTGTGATTGGTTGTGGCTGAGCTGTGCAGTGAACACATGGGTTAAGGCACATCTCCATGGTTTGCTCCTTTGATACTAAACATTTCTGGGGATATCCGGACATGACCTGCAAGACTCAGCTGAGAGACTGTCTGAAAGCTCTGCCTAAAACAACGAGCTGTGTCCATTATGGTGAGCTGAACCACAGAATCCCTAAGGTTGGAAAAGACCTCTAAGGTCGCTGAGCCCAACAATTAACCCAGCCCTGCCAGGTCCACCACTGAACCGTGTCCCTAAAGATCACGTCTACATCCAGCTGAAGCCGTAGTGTGATGGAGGTGTATGGCAGGATGTCATGGGAATGATGGAGAAGGGACTGAGCTTTTGAATGTCCCATCAGAAACCTCTTCCTTGCTTGTAAACAGAATAGAGCCTCACAAATACGTGTCCTGCTTTTTGGAGGTGCCCCTGGTAGAGACTGAGCTTCAGCACTGCTGTAGGATACAGGTGCTGTGAGCTGGGAGATGTGCAAGCACAAGACAAGAGGTTGGTTCCTGTCTTGGGTGCCTTCAGACTTATTGGAAAGTAAAAGGAAGGGAGGAGATGATGATCAGCATCATAGCAAGGCTGTTTCAGGGCAGCAGGTCCTGAGGGAGCTTGATATCCCACACAGACAGCTTTGGGAAGCCCTCTGGAGCTTGGGAAGACTGGAGATGTGGACCATGGGGTTGTTGTCACCTTCCTGTGCTGGAGAGTTTATCCTTTCAATCGAGTTAAAATACTTGGAAGAGATTCAGGTTTTTCAGGAGTTGTGTGAGTATCTTAAATGTCTCAAGTAAGTGAAAACCCTTTTTTGAAATAGCTTTTTGATAGTTTGGATGATTTCAGCTGCATTTATTTGAACTGTGCCTTGTGCCATGACTTAAGAGTGCCTTTTCAATGTATTTTTGGGCCCCTCTTATTTAATATTGAGCTTGAGAAAGAACAAGCCCCATTCCCCCATAAAAGAAGGATGAGAAACAGTGAGAAATAAGCAAGAGGAGTTTGTCATTAGGCCTAAATTCCCTTAGAAACATCTGTTGTAGAAAGGCATCTTTAGAAGCTCATTCTATACTTCTGTTGCAAGGGTGGTGTTCCAGTGCTGTCCTATAGCAGAGAACTCTAACAACAGCGTGTCCTCTGTCCTGAGCAACTGCTCACAGCTGTAGGGTTTTGTGTTCAAGCCCATGAATATTTCAGCTTGGTGTCTCCAAGGGTAAACTGAAGGAGTAGCTGCTCTGATGGATTAATACGGAGTGAATTAGGTGTTTGTAAAAGGCATTAAAAGCCACAATCACTGTATTGGATCCCAGTGCTGGAAAAGCGAGGAGAGAGGCTGCAGTGCATGCTCCTGTTGCAGAGGGACGTCCATCTGGATTGCAGGGTGAAGATAGTTGTATATTTATTTAGTGTGTGCTTAGGTGACATGAAAAGAGGGGAAAAATAAAAACCCCATTCCCACATCCCTTGTTTCCCAGCAGCAATCATAATAAATAGTTGTAAGAAACCTCAGGGAGGTGGCTACTCTTTTCTCTCACCCTTTTGGTAAGCACCACTGGCGAAGTGTTTGATGATGTTTCTTGACCCTGGAAGCTGCATCCCAACATTTTCCCCCTGTCTCCCAGCCACGAGGCAGGAATAAGGCAGCCCACTGGGCCAGGAGGTGCCCAGGGACTGGCCGACAGCAGAGGATGGTGCTGTCCTCTGACCATGCTGCTCCTCCAGCATCCCCACCGGGATGGGAGCCAGGCACCACCTTTCACCTAAGTAGCCACTAATGTGGGTGCTGAGACCTTTTGTCCCATTATCAGGGTGTGGGCTGAGAGGACTGATAAGGTACAGAAAACACCCCGGCCCCTGGAGGGGCGCTCCCAGAAACCATTGTCAGCCGATGGTGTGTTAGACAAGAGGAGACAAAGGGTCCCAGTGGCGCCGGGAGGTGCTGATGATGGGATTACCCAAGGGTGGAATGTTATGGAGACAGCATGGCCTTTCTTCTCAGAGCCCAAGGAGACACAGAAAGCCAACCTTTTCAAGCCTATGTTTCCTGTCTATCACCCCAAAAATAGTCATTGACTATAGTCACTCAAACTACCAGAGGAAAAAAAAGGTATAAAAAGAGATTGGACTTGAGCAAAACTGGGGGAAAGGACCACCAAGCTCTGCAGGGGTAACCACTGCCCTTCTTCCTTCCCACGTCCTTGGACAATGAAGGGGTGAGCAGAAATTTACTCTATTTTCTTTTTTTTCCTATACTTTATACCTTCTTTCATGCCCTTATACCTTAGGCTATGCCTGTATCTTACGTCTAATACTTTTCACTTTTACCCCATAGCTACCTTTATTTCCAAACGTCCCTGGCTAACACCTTGATTTCATAAACACTCTACTCTATCTCATGCCTCGTACTTTTGCCCTTTAGATACACCTTGCCTTAGGTTGCGTTCTCGCACCAACTCTGTTCACAATATTCTTCAGTATGATGCTCCAAAGGGCCACGGCAGACCTTGATGAAGAAAATGGCATCTACATCCGATACCGTACTGATGGAAGCCTGTTCAACCTCAGGAGACTGAAGGCCCACACCAAGACCCTCAATCACCTTGTCCGGGAGCTTCTTTTTGCTGACGATGCCGCCCTTGTTGCTCACACAGAAGCAGCTCTGCAGCGCTTAACATCCTGCTTTGCAGAGGCTGCTGAGCTTTTTGGGCTGGAGGTCAGCTTGAAGAAGACAGAAGTTCTCTTCCAACCTGCACCTCAGGAAGCCTTCCATCACCCCCGCATCACCATAGGTGAATCAGAACTCAAGTCAGTGCAGCAGTTCACCTATCTGGGAAGCATCATTTCCTCAGATGGTAAGATTGACCAAGAGATAGACAACAGGCTAGCAAAGGCGTACAGTGCCTTTGGAAGACTCTATAAAAGAGTCTGGCACAATAAACACTTGAAGAAAAGTACCAAGATTAGTGTCTATAAAGCCATTGTGCTGTCCACTCTTTTATATGGGTCTGAATCGTGGGTCATCTACCGCCGCCATCTGCGTCTCCTCGAACGCTTCCATCAGCGCTGCCTCCGCACTATCCTGAACATCCACTGGTCTGATTACGTGACCAATGTGTCTGTCCTTGAACAGGCAGCAGTCACCAGTATTGAGGCCATGCTGCTGAGAACGCAGCTGCGCTGGGCAGGGCACGTCTCCAGGATGAAGGATCACCGCCTCCCTAAGATCGTGCTCTATGGTGAACTTGCCACCGGCTGCTGCAAGAGAGGAGCCCCAAAGAGGAGATACAAGTACGCTCTGAAACAATACGTCAGCCTTGGCCATATTGACTACCATCAATGGTCCACTTTGGCCTCCAATCGGGAGGCATGGAGACACACCATCTATAACGCTGCTGATTCCTTTGAGAATGCACGCAGAATCAGTCTGGAGGAGAAAAGACAACGCAGAAAGAACCGTGCCTCGCCAACACCACCTATGGAGACTTTCTGCTGTGCCTTTTGCAACCGGCCTTGCCTATCTCGCATCGGCCTCTTTAGCCATCAGCGCGCTTGCAGCAAGCGTGGGTAGAGCCCTTCCCAAATCTTCGTTCGCGAAGCCTAGCCATGATAATGACACCTTGCCTTACACCACGCGCCTATCTCACTTTCCATGGGTTGTGGCGCTCCTTTAGGGGGTGTAATTCCTGTCAGTATGTTTGTTAGGGGGAGGCAGCTGCGTTCTCTCTTGTTGCTTTGTGTTGCCGAGAGAATTTAGATTTCTGGTTTCCTTGTACTATTGCCCTTTAGATACACCTCGCCTTACAGCTCGTAACCCACCACGCGTGTATCCCACTTTCCATGGGTTGTGGCGCTCCTTTAGGGGGTGTAATTCCTGTCACTATGTTCGTTAGCGGGAGGCAGCTGTGTTGTCTCTGGTTGCTTTGTGTTACCGAGGGAATTTACATTTCTGGTTTCGGTGGTTGTGCTCCTGGTTAGTTGTTTTCGGCTGTGAGTTAAGTACGCGGTACGGGGGGGATGCTGATACAGTCGGTATTGCGGCTCAGGCTGTTGCGATCTCTGTGCGGTGTGTTTGGCGCTGGTTTCTTCTGGGGGTTTGTTATCGATTAAATCCAATCATGCCGCTAAACTTTTATCACCGGCAACGCGACACCCGCAGTAATTGTCCCATCCTTGTCTCAATAAAAATCACCTCGGAAACCGCTAGAGTTTGCTTCAGTTCGTTTCTGGTGCCGGCTGTGATGTCACTTTTAAGAGGACCTGCTGGAAAAGGGTCTCTTGCTATTTAAATGTGGTTCTCATTGGAATATCAAAATTCCTCTTCAACCTCGGCGAAGAGTCCCTTTAGGTGGGACACAGACAGACTGTGCTGGGCGTTAAAAGGCTTTCATATTCTGAGGACCATTATAGCTAATAAAAATATATATTAATACAAGTAGGGCTGGGACCAGGAATCTTTGCATTCCTGCCTTTTTCGCTCTCCCTTTCCTCGTTGTAACGTGACACGGGGTTGTTCTGGAGACCCATCAATGCTTGGGACAGCCCATCCCTTGTTCTCTTGGTTGGGCTTGGAGCTGAGGGTTTTTTTGTCACCTTCTCAGAAATCGCTCTCAACCCCGGGCTTGCTTTTTTTTTAGAAACGTGCTTTCATCATTTGTAATAGTGAAGGCTCTCCTGCAGTGGAGGAGGGCTTGGCTTTTATTTTTGACCCAATGTTTCATTGATCTGATGTACAGCAGGAGCTGCTGGCTGCGGTGTTTGCAGGACAGTGGGGACCCAGCCCTGGGGTGGGGTGGGGACAGGTCTGGAGTTCCTTCCCTGGGCTCTGCCTTGGTGAGGCCACACCTGGAGTGTTGTGGTCAGTTCTGGGCCCCTCAGGTCAGGATGGACATTGAGGGGCTGGAGCGGGGCCAGAGAAGAGCAACAAGGCTGGGGAAGGGACTGGAACACAAGTGC
>VWZG01009917.1:58900-100317 GCA_013396735.1 Grallaria varia | reverse complement strand
TTCTATGATTCTATGATTCTATGTCAGAGCCAATGCATCACAGAGCTGCAGCCCAAAGATGCCCTTTCGCATCGTTTTAAGCCAAGAATAAAGAGGGTTCTGCTCCCTTTTTCAGGGTATTAATGGATTTCAGCCCTGTCTGGCGTTTTGGCATTGGTGCGCTGAGCCAGCTCCAGAGCCTGATTCATTCCAAACAAAACCCTAGCAAAAATAATTTAAAAAAAAAAAATTAGATTTTGGGTAGATGAGATGTGGTCTTAACTCTCTGAGGCAGCTTGTGCTTTCTCTTGGGTTCAGTGAATCTTGCAGCACTCCCAGCTGGAGGGGCTGAGTTCCAGCTACTGGGACACGGTGGGACCTTGGCTGGAGTGGTGGGGTGGAAGGTGGTTTCTTCTGGGCAGTGTTGTTCTCTCCTGAAGGAAAGGAGGCTCAGGGGAGACCTTATTTATCACTCTTTACAACTCTCTGAAAGGAGGTTGTAGTGAGGCAGGTGGCAGTCTTTTCTCCCAGGTAACAAGTGACAGGATGAGAGTCAATAGCCTCCAGTTCCACCAGCGGAGGTTTAGGCTGGATCTTAGGGAAAATTTTTTCACTAAAAGGGTTGTCAAGCATTGGAACAGGCTGTCCGAGGAAGTGGTGAAGTCGCCATCCCTGGAAGTGTTCAGAAAACATGGATATGGTACCTGGGGACGTGTTTTTGTGGTGATCATGATGGTTGTGCTGGGTTAACGACTGGACTCTGATCTTGGAGGGCTTTTCCAGCCTTGACAATTCTGTGATTCAGCGATTGTGACGTGGAGTGCAAAGCCTTCATGGAGTGCAAACCAGAGCTGGGAGCACTTGAACCCTTCAATGACAGGTTTGAGTGTTCAGCTCAGTCCTAACCAAGTGCACAAATAAAGCCCGAGGAATGGGTTCTTTTTCTACTTGATGAACCAGAAAATTGAATACAAATACAGTGTTTGGGGCACAGGTTTGAAAATGAGAGCAGGTGAGCGTCATTAGGTTGCTTCCAGAAATGTGTTTATTTGATTTTTCTCTTTTTGATAGTTTGAAGTCTTTCATTTCCTTTTGAGTCTTTCTCCTGTTGGTGTCTTTCTGCCTCTTCCACTGCAGTAGGTTGGTTGAGTTAATCATGTCAGAGAAAAGAGTACAGTTCACTGATTTTCTCCTCTACCCAGCCATCAATGTGTGTGTTCATGAAGCACGTAAGGACTTAATATCTCAATGTCCTCAGGGCATATTCACTGATTATCCATTTTTTTGTTACATCCAAATAATCAGTTGGTATGTGTCCAGGTCTGGATTACCCATGTAAGAAGAAGAAATGATAATGTCAAGGAACCCAGTCATGAAAAGTGGGCCCTCTTTGAGGTCAGGGTGGATACCTGTATTCTAGAGATCCTCAGTTGTTTTGTTTATGCAAAGTCCAAAGTTAGAAAGGAAAGCAGGGTAAGATTCAGCCTGTCCTGTTAGACTGACCTTCTTCATATTTTCACAGAATCACAGAATATTTAGGGGTGGAAGGGACCTCTGGAGATCATCCAGTCCAAACCCCCTGCCAAGGCAGGGTCACCTGGAGCAGCTGACACAGGAATGTGTCCCTGGTGGGTTTGGAATGTCTCCAGAGAGGGAGACTCCACACTCTCCCTGGGCAGCTGTTCCAGTGCTCTGCCACCCCTCATGGAAAGAAGCTCTTCCTCGTGTTGAGGTAGAACTTCTTGTGTTTTATGGCCATTACTCCTTGTCCTGTCACTGGGCACCTCTGGGAAGAGTTTGGCACCATCCTCTGACACGTTTTTGAGATATTTATATGAATTGGTGAGATCCTCTCTGAATCTTCTCTTCTCCAGACTAACCAGGCCCAGCTCCCACAGTCTGTCCTCACAAGAGAGAATGTTTTCTCCTTTAACTTGCCCCATGGAGGACCCTCTGAAGTCACTGGCAGTGCAGTGTGTCAGTTGTCTGCTGATGACATAAAATCATAGAATCACAGAATGGTTTGGGTTGGAAGGGACCTTAAAGACCATTTCCTTCCAACTCCCAGCCATGGGCAGGGAACCTTCCACTCGACCAGGTTACATGCAAGGCTGACCTCCATCCATCACGTTCTTCCAACAAAACCACTTAAAGAGTTTCTCCTCTATTTGAGAAACCGCGTTTCCATCGGCTGATGGTGTTCAGAAGGGAAAAAGTGAACTCTTTGTGTTGCTTGTCTCCTGTGTCTCATTGCTTGTCTCCTGCAGTGTTCACAAAACGGCTGAGAGCTGAAGTGAGCCAGCTCGGGGCAGCAATCCTGTGCACTTTGCTGGAGGGAGATCCCAGCAGGAAGGAGCCATCTGGGAGACAGGAGAGAACTCCAAGCTGTTCTTTTCTGTTGGGATGTACAACTTTGCCAAGGAGGAGGTTCCTGTCACCCCGGGTGCTACTCTTGATGGCACTGATGCAAAGCCTGTGTGCTCTGTCAGAAGCTGTTCAGGGCCTCTGAGGATGAGTGTGCTCATGTCTGAGGTGAGGAAGGCTCTTGCAAACTTACCCTCTGGTTGCTCTTTTCCCTGAATGCCCAAATTAACTCATTTTTTTCTGCCATTTGTAAACTTTTCTGTTATCTTCCGCTGGCCTCAATTTACCAATGACCTTTCCTGCAGCCTGAATGCAGTTCTTGATACTGTGAGCAATAGAAACTGTCTGAGGGGATACCTCTCGTCCTCCATCCATCTCAGTTTGGTTTTGCAGGAGGATTGTGTGTTGTCACTTGGAGTTTGCTTTCCGAATTGAGCATGGGGATAAATAAATGCCACTGATAGCAACTGGAGAGTGCAGACTGCTTTAGCCACCTCCATACAGGGAAAAGAAACAAGAATGGATTTTTAATTTGATTTTTTTCTTCATGGATGCCTTGTATAGAGCTCAGTGTCTTCTTCAACCTACATTTTCTAGGGGTGTAGGCAAAGATGCTCCTGTCAGCTGATTTTCCCATCTCACATCTGGCAGTGCCAATTCAGGTCATTGGCAATAAAGGCAGCTGTGACTTGCTTTGAAGCTGCACTATTGCAAGCTCTTGCCTTTGCATTGCTTCCTCTGCACCTGGAATCGTTTCCCTCTCCATGAGATGTCTTTTGATTGGAAACCTACAGGTGTGTTGCTGTATTTTTCTTAGTAATCTCTTGTTACTCCCTTGATTTTGACAGTGCAGTTTAGTGGAAGGGCTGTTGAGATCCAGCTGTGTTGGCATTCATCAGTTCTGCTCTGACTTGAGTGCAAACAAGACCCTGTGTTAGACGGTGAAAGTCTTTAAAATAGGAAAACAAATTCATGCAATGAATTATGTTGATCTAGTTTTCAGAGTAAAGTGACAAAAATCAGGTAATTGTTTTATCTGAAGTGCACCTTTCAGTTAGTCCCTTGCTCTGTTTAATTCTGGTCCCCATTTCTTGAACAGTGGGAGAATGATGTGCATGTATTTGTTGGACACAACATGTTTATGCTGGGAACAAAGTGTGTCATTTGCTGGTGGGGCTCTGGATATTTGGGGAGCAAGAACACAGTCTTTAGGCCTCTGGCTGTGGGACAGCTGCTACTCACAAGGGGTTTTGGGGGTGCAAACACTGATACTCTGGTGCTTGTCAGACCATGCCTGTGAGAAACTCAAGTTGCTGCATCACAGAATTATGGAATGGGTTGGGTTGGAAAGGACCTTAAAGATTATCCAGTTCCAGCCTCCTGCCATGGGTAGGGACATCTTCCACTAGACCAAGTTGCTCCAAGCCTTGTCCAGCCTGGCCTTGAACACTTCCAGGGATGGGGCAGCCACAGCTTCTCTGGGCAACCTGTGCCAGGGCCTCCCCACCCTTATTATAAAGAATTTCTTCCTAATATCTAATCTAAACCCACTCTCTTTCAGTTTAAGGCAATTCCCCCTATCACTCCATGCCCTTGTCCAAAGCCCCTCTCCAGCTCTCTTGGACCCCATTTAGGCACTAAAGGGGCTCCAGGATATCCCAGGAGTCTTCACTTTTCCAGGATGAAGAGTCCCGGCTCTCTCAGCCTGTCCTCACTGGAAAAGTGTTCCTATCCTTACTATTTCACTCAACTTTCAGCCTGATAATTATGGTTTAGGATTTTGGGGGTTTTAATTTCTTTTTCTTTCCTCCAGTTTAAGCTGCCCAACAGATTCAAGTTATGAGAGCTGCTCAAAGGGCAGGAGAATGGGACTCGTAAATGGGAAAGTCAGTGTAGACCATTGATGGTTCTTGTGTCACTGTAATTCTTTGTGTGACCATCACCATGTTGCTGGGAAAGGCTGAAAAAGTGGCATCTGTCACTCCATGACCAAGGGGCCATTTTGCTTGAAAATATAGGAAAACTACAGGATGAGTGTCTGGAAGCAGTGCCATGGGAACAAGTAGTAAAGACTTGAACATCTCCTGTTGAGGAATGTCATGAAGTGCATCTCCTGTGACTTCTGCATCCCTTGTGACACAGCATCTTTCCTGACTTTTGGTAGCCTATTTGTGGAAGTATTCAGGGAACATATTCTCTTACATAGTCTCCCATCTGTCTTTTTCCCCAACTCACTGGCCTTGGTGTGTGCCCAAGAATAGACTTGTTTTCTGCGTTATGTTGAGAAGGCAGTTAAGAATTTATTTTTTGACCTTCCTGCATTTAGATGATAATATTTTTAGTGTCTTATATGGTGGCTGTTTCTGAATCGATCTGTGGTTTGGACTCTTTTCCCATTTAAATGCAGAAAACTTGATCAGCATCTTAATCCCAAAGACATTTTGGGGTGTTCTGCCCAACCTGGACCAAGTCATGCAAGAGCCCTTTTTGTAGCACTTAATCACTGTTTTACATTGTTCATAAAAGTATTTTTCAGGAATGAACAAACTGGGCTTGTAGCATTTACCAGTTCACAAGAACGTGCAGTCACTTGGCTGTACAGACCCTGAATAAACATGCAAAGAGGGAGCCCAAATTATCACCCCACTCCAAAAAAAAAAGGATGAAATGGGAAGGGATTGTTTCTCCATGTAATTTTTTTTTTAAATTGGCCTCCCCCTTCCATCAGTGATTAGATTGGCTTTTTCTTCTGTTTACCACTTATCCCGCCTTAGGCTTGCAGGCAAATAGCTGGGGATGGTCTTTTCTTTTCTAAACAAGGGATAATACAAGCGAAAACATCTCAAATGAGCTTAAGATTGTAAGATATGGAAAAATCTCCCTATAAAATGACATCTGCTGGGGATGTGGTGTGTCTCTTGAATGCAGCATAATTAGAGCCGGCTCAGCTGTGTAACTTTTGACATGGACTGGCATCTGGTTCTCTGAAGGCTTAATGGTGCCTTTAATTATAAGTAGTCGAGGAATTGCCTGGAGAGGCACAGGGTTCATTTAGCTCAAGAATCTCTCTTTTGGATGGTGACCAGTAATAACAGGTTCAAAAGAAGAGAAAGCAATGTCCTGCTCTGCAGAGGTGGTGATGATTTCTCCCTGGATTTCTCTGGATGGTTGATCATTAGGTCTGGCTTCAGCATTTCATGTTACAACTTAGCTAAGGCAGCTTTGGCTGGTCTTGTTACGTATTTCTCTGTGCCTTTGGATGCTGGAGTCCTTGGCCCCAAAACCTGTGCTAAAGGTCAATTCCTCAAAAAAATCACTTATCACTTGAGTATTTCCTTATTCTTTCTGGTTTTTTTTTTTTTTTTAGGGACATTTCCTGTTTTTTCCTGTATGTGGTAGGAAGCAGAGAGATTCCACATGTCTTCTCTAAACTGTTCCCAACTGAGTTCATGTCTCCTGTGTTTGGTGCCCATTTCTTTTCCAAATCAAACTCACTCCTTCCATGTCTCTCCTTCCTTCCCCCCGGTCTCCATGGGGGGAGCATTTCTGCTGCTCATCTCTCACCTCTTTGTGAGCTCCTTCTCTGTTAAAAAGAGTAAGATCCAAATGACACTGCACGACCAATTTTACCTTGTAATTGTCATAAAATTGTAGAATAGTTTGGGTTGGAAGGACCCTAAAGATCATCCAGTTTCAACTCCGCTCGTATGGGAAGAGAAACCTTCCACTAGCCCAGGTTGCTCCAAGCCCTGTCCAACCTGGCCTGGGACACTTCCAGGGATGGGGCAGCCACAGCTTCTCTGGGCAGCCTGTGCCAGGGCCTCACCACCCTCTTGAGTGGTGAATGTTACATTCTAAGAACCTCTAATAATTATATTTTACCTTACAGTGATCTTGGTATTATTCTGTCTTCTCTCCTATGCATCCCATTGCTTACCTGAAAGTATTAGCCTTGGGCAAAGTTCTTTTTTGATGTTCCAGTGGTGACATCTGGTAGATAATTGGGATAAATTTCCTGAATGCTTCACATAAGGGAAAAAAAAATAAATCAACTTGCATCCTCAAGCAGCGAGTTGGCATTTTGGGGACCGTGAGCTGCCATGAGGGTCTTGATGGGTTTTCCTCTTCTTTGTTCATCAGCTGATGTCCCCCATGATCACAGAATCACAGAATGGTTTGGGTTGGAAGGGACTTTAAAGAACATCCAGTTCCAAGACCCCTTCCATGGGCAGGGACACCTTCCACGGGCAGGGACACCTTCCACTAGACCAGGTTGCTCATCCTGGATGGGTTTTGTTTCTGTGGTCACGGTCGGGTAGTGATGACACCAGTCCCAAAGGACTTGAAGAAGTTCCTGGAGACCTGTGACTCCCTCCACGGTCGGTGGAGCTCCTTTGGGGAGGTTCCAGTCTCTCTCCTTCGACTGCAGAGAAGCCAGACTGGATTCCTAGGCACAACACTTGTGTTACGTGGGAGAACTTGGCTTTGGAATGGCTTTTTCTCCCCTCCCTGTTCTCTAACACGTCCCGGGAATGTAAATCGAATTCATGTCAGTGTTTACCACTTTCAGACGTGCTTACTCGGCACTCTGGCTGCTGTTCATACCTCTGCAAACCTCCTCTTGCACATCCCAATCCTTCCAATGATCGGAAAGTCTTTGACAAGGTATTTAATGAGCTGTGTTACAGTTTTGCTGCCTGGACTTGGCAACATTTGGGATTCTGCTTCCTCCTCAACTGAAGGGGTGGATGGAGAAAAGATGGTTGATATTCCCAGTCGAAGCTCACCTGTCCTGAGTGTGGGATCTGGCATTCCTCTGAGCTTCTGCATCACCCCTGGAGCTGTTTGGAACTTTCACCTCTGCTATTTGTGATGGTGTTTTTCCACATTAGAGAAACTAAGGTGAAAATTTTCTGCCATTGGTAGCTCTAAAATCGAGCCAGCAGCGTTTTCTGCATCCAAAGTCATGACTTGGAGAAGGTTACCCTCAGTTTAAACCCTGTGCATTTAATTCCTTTGCAGAAAGCCTCCCCTTGGATCAATAATTCCAACCCAGATCCTGGCTAGAAGTTGCAACACCGACCACTAAGGTCACCTTTTGCCTCTGGGGCAAATACAGTCATTTGGAGGATCCTCCTTTGGTGCCTTTCACTTGGATTTGGGAGCACTTTTTTTTTTTTCAGCCTCCTGGCATCTTTGTGAGGAAGGGAGGTATTGAGAGGGAATAATTTACAGGACTTTGTGGCCTGGTGCCATTTTGTTACAGTGCAATCATGCTTGAAATATTCAATAGAACATTGTTCTCGAGTTAATGGGGGGAGATTGTTGTTGTTGGATTACGTCCCATGTGATTTGTCTTTGTGTGTGTGTAAAGTTTTCTTGCTGCATATGAGATAAATAGAGAATTGTATCTGCATTCTTAATAGCTGGTATCAGAAGTGAAGCGCTTCAATTAAAATGTTTCTAGATTTTTTCCCCCCACCTAAGACTGTTTTATTATCTTCCATCCTTCCATTTTCCCCATCCTCTCAATAATCCTAAAATCAGGATACACATTGTTTCCCTTTGCCCACACTGTATGAAACATCCATTTCCAAAAAGAGCAGAATGATCTTACATTTCATTTGTGGTAGGAAGAAAAATAACTACTTGGAGGTGAACAGCAGAGTGAAAGTTCTTTGGGAAGGCAGGAATTGCTTTTTCTCTTATTTTTTGGTGGTTGTTGCCAGGTCTGCACCAGTTGTGACCTGGTGATGCTGGGCAGGTGCTGCAGCTGCTGGAGGGACAACAGAGAAAGGGTTGTAAGAGCACGAGCAGAATATTTCTGCATTTTGGGAGCTCCAGGGTTCATCTTCCCATCAAGGCAGGGCTGAGAGAAATGAAGGCCATTTAGAGAACCATTTCAGGTGATTTTCAGTGTCGGTCTGGAAAAATGTAAGTGTTCTTCCATCCAGCCTAAGTGAAATAAAAGTAATTCAAGGCACCTCGAATATTTGTTTTTTCTCAGTGATTTTCAGCAGATCGTAGGATTCCAGAATGGTTTAGTTTGGAAGGGACCTTAAAGACCTTAAAGTTCCAACCCCATGCCATGGGCAGGGACACTTTCCACCAGACCAGGTTACTCAGAGATTGTTCTGATTTAAATCCTGATGATCCTTATGGTTTTTTGGAGATATGTGTTCAGTTCTTGCTGCCCTGTTACTCTTGAGTTTAGTGTTGGCAGCGCTTTCTTGTTCAGCCTGTTGTTCCTTGTCCTAATTTCCAGGGACAAAAGTATTATTGACAGTCCTAAAAAGGACACTGGAGCAGATCAAGTATTATTGTATGGTAATTCCTGCACTCCAAAGCTACGGGGAACCTTTGATCACTCCTCTGCATGATTATCTTAATATCACCAAGGCTGATAATGTAAATGGAGATTTCAAGCTTGACCTGATTCCTAAATAGGATAAGTTAAAATGATGAACGTGATTGAGTTATTTGCTGCAGCTGCTTCCAGGGTTGGATTGATTTGAATTTCTGCTGACAAGGCGTTGAGACACTGGGAAGGACATCCCTGAGTTTATTAAGAGAGTTCTGGGGAAGGAGAAGTGCTGGAGATGTGAAGGGTGGGCGGATGGTGGTGGGCTGGCTGGGCTCTGAAGCCTTGGGCTGATGGGGAGGTCTTCTGCAATAATCTAGTCTGTTTTTAGCAAAATAATTAAATTACTGTACTAGCTTCAATTGAATGGTGTGTTCCTGGTACTGCCACTGTAGCTGGTGCATCTCAGTGTCTTGTTTCTTGCTTTGCCCCGTGCTGTGTGCTCCAGATTGTTGTTGGTTTGGAGTTTGGGCACTTAAACAAAGACTGAGTTCTCTTTGGGTTATTTGTATGGTCTGGCAAAACTTCTGTTGGCAAAAGATTCCCCAGTCCATGCTGGGATTTTGTCTCAGACACAGACTTTGTGAAATGCTCATCAGGGGCGTGCAGTGCCAGACTGGATCTGTGCTTTGCAAATCTTTCTTCTTCAGCTTCTCAATTGCTTGTCTGAACATCAGACTCAAATTGCTTTTTCTTTTTTTTGTTGCAAGATTTCACCTGTGTGTAACTTCCATCACAGTTTTAATTGGGTCTGAAAACTTTGACGTCACAGAAATTCTTGGTTGTGAACCTGCCTGGAGGATTTCTTGGCCCCTGGCCCTTGATGTTGATGAAGAAGGAGCATCTCAGCAGCGTCACTGTAGCATTTACCAGGGAAGGCTTGAGGCAAGAAGTTGTTGAGTACCTCAGCCTTCTCTATATCCCAAATAACCAGGTCTCCTTTTTCCCTCTCGAGAGGGCCCACGTTTTCCTTAGTCTTCCTTTTATCACAAACATGCCTATGAAAGCTTTTCTTCTTGTCCTTGATGTCCCTGGCGAGATTTCATTCTACCTTTTTGCACCCAATCCCTGCCTGCTCAGACCATCTCTCTGTGCTTCTCCCAGGCTGCTCCCACCCTCTGTGAGCTTCCTTTTTGTGTTTGAGTTTCTCCAGGAACTTCTTGTCTACCCTCAAAAGCCTCTTGGTGTTTTTTCCTGACTTTGTTGGGATGCGTCTCTCCTGACCTTGGAGGAGGTGATCCTGGAATACCATCTGCTTTCCCTCTGCTGGTGAGAACAAGGTCCAGCACAGCCCCTCTATTACATGGTATTGTCTTGACATCCACCTCATCCAGGCCCGTGTCCACAGAGCTGTGATGTGCTCACTCTGCAGATCTTCATCCCAATCCATGCGTCTCATCTACCAACTCCGCTCTACTTAACCTGCAAAGATTTAAGGCACTTAATGGCTGGAAGCTTTGGCAACGTGAACTAAAAGCCCTTTATAAATCAGGATTTGTTGGCCTTCAGCGCACTGTGTGAAGGTAAAAAGCAGTGGCATCTCCTCCTGCTGCTGCTCCTCAGCTCTGTCCTTGGGTTATATCCTCCTTCTTGTGGTGTTTCCTCTGTAAATCCTGCAGGTTGTGAGAGACTCCTAAATCTTGACGTTTGCTAAATGAAGTATCATCTGTGTTGACTTGTTTGTTAGTTTTAGGGGAGTCATTTGTATTTGACCAGCTTTGCAAAGCTCTCTGGGTGTGTATGTATATAAATATATGGAGATATATTTCATTCTTTGCACAAACTCATATATATATATATATATATGTATTTTTAAAATTTAAAAAAGCTGAGTAAACTTCCTCAACCTATTCTGAAGTGATGCCTCATTCTTATGAGAGTCAAGGTCTAAATGCAGAGTAGACTTACCCTGAGAGGTGTTTCAGTCACTCTTCCCATTTCTGCACTTCGTTTGTGCAGCGCCTGAGATCATCTCACTGTCTTTAACTTCTCCCACATCCCAGAAAACCTGATGCAGGAAAATGCAGCAGCCCCAGCTCAGCTGATAAGCACCGATTTGAAAAAACTGAGATTTTCCTGCTGCTTTAGCTTTGGGGAGGGGGTTTCAGTGCATCCACATTTCTACGGGCATCTGAATCACAGCCCCAGTTTTAATTTTTTTTTTTGTCTGTTTCTTTAGTGTTTTTTAATCTGCATCCTTTCCGGCACTATTACTTTTTATGGGACTTTAAAAAACCCAAAAATAGCGCATTTTGTCCTACTCAAAAATCAGTGTCTGGTGCTGGGAAGGCCTCTTTACAAATGCTGTGCAGCACTGCTGCTGGGAACAGCCTCCCATAGCAACCTTCAGCTCGAAAGCTAAAATCACATCACCCCATATGACAGCTTTATTATTAGATTGGCATGTGAACCCTTTGGAATTGGTCTAGGTGACAGCAAAAAAGTTCCCCTAGACTCTGTCTTTTTTAAAAATTTATTTTCTATTTTGTGGAGGCTTTTTATCACTTTGAGTTTTGCTTCTGTTTCTTTCTTTTTCCCCCTTCTTAATTTTTTTTTTTTTTTCTTGGAGAGAATAAATGTTGGAAAAGTGAGAGACACCATTCTAGGGAAGGTGGAAGATCTCACATGATCAGGGCCATCACCACAGCAATTTCACAGAATAACAGAACCATGGAATGGTTTGGGTTGGAAGGGACATTTAAGATTATCAAATTCCAATCCCCCTGCCATGGGCGGGGACACCTTCCACTATCCCAGGTTGCTCAGAGCTCCATCCAACCTGACCTTGGACACTTCCAGGAATGGAGCAGCCACAGCTTCTCTGGGCATCCTGTGCCAGGGGCTCCCCACCCTCACAGCCAAGAATTTCTTCCTAATATCTACTTCTTCCTAATATCTGTTTTGTGTTTTCCACTTCTACTCAAGGACAAGGTGGAGTCCTTGCTGGAGAGCTGTGGCAGCAGTGGATTTGGGCTCAGGTTGTGCTTCTTTGGGATTTGTGTTCAGTGCCCTGACACATGTGCCATTCCTGTTGTCCAGCCCCTCTGCAGGCTCCTGTCCCACCTCCGTGCTGGCTTTGCTTCCTCAAAACTTAGGTTGATGAAGGGAGGACTCAAAGGACCTGGAGAGCCAGAGGGAAGTCTGGACAATAGTTTTTGGGGCCAGAATATTCCAGATGCAGTCTGAGATAGGGCTGATGATGGGAGTTTGTCTCTTGGGCTTTTCGTTGGCATTTCTGATCTGATGGATTGGAAGGACCCTTCTTCCCCACCAAAAAAACCAAGTTGGATGGAGCATTGAGCAACCTGGTCTAGTGGAAGGTGTCCCTGCCCTTGGCAGCGGGGTTGGAAACAGGTGATCTTGAAGGTCCCTTCCAACCCAAACCATTCTATGATTTTGTGATTCTATGAACACTTGGACATGTGGGGCTCACTGTGACCTGGTGGCTGTTGGGGCTCCTCTGGCTGCAGGGTGAGAGGCACAAAAGGCCCTGTGCTGTTGAAGATCCCAACTTCTGTGATTCCCCCTTGATCATATTTCACTGGTACAGAGACAGTCGTGTCCACTCTTGTGAGCCACCAGGTCAACGGGAGGAGCAGCATCCCTCCTGCTTCTTCCAGGAGCTCTGGATTTCTCTTCCCAAGCTCTTCTAGGAGGAAGGAAAGCTCAGCAAATTATTTTTGGGTGGAGGAGAGGGGGTGGCTGTAAGCAAGGAATTGGACAGGCTTAGACACTGGAAAAGCTGCAGTGATAAAGAAGAGGGTTTGGTGTCCATGCGAGGAGCTGCTTCCCTTTATCTGCGATTCCTTACAGAGCTTTTCAAGCTTTTCTAAAGGCTTTGTGAGTGTCTCCATCCTCTGTTTAAATCCTACTTCTCGCCTTCCCTTTGCACTTCATAGAGAAGCAAGAAATGACTCATTACACGGCCTACAAGGAAACCTTAATGAATAAATACATTTAAGAAAAAAGAAGAAAAGAAAAAATAAAGTTCTGTCTGGGGCAGGCTGGTGTTTTTGCTGTCTTGAACTCTTAAACAATAAGTTAGGCTGCTTCTTTTTATTTGCTTTTAATTAATTGACTCGCTTTAGTGCTGTTAAGACTAAGAAGACTTTGTTGGGACTGGAGCTGGGGGTTTGTGGGTTGCTTTTTCTATTTTTGGCTTTATTGGGTTTTAATTTGCTTGAAACGCCAAGAGCAAAGTTTGCAAATCTCCCAGGCTTCTTGCTTTTGCATCTCCCTTGTTTCTCCTTCAAACATTGGTGCTGGCACCATCCCATGGGAAGGAGGACCATGTCAGTGCCCTGTAGTGCTTGCTCCTTGGCATCCTTGGCACTAATCAGAGCACAGTGGTGTCCTTTGAGCTCTCTGTGGTGTTTGGGTGGTTGGTGGGATCCCCTTGCCTTTCTTTCGTTGGTGTTCCTGCCAAGTCCCTGGAAATAAATATTTATATTTACCTTTCTTCCTTTGCCACTCTGATGGAAGGCACCTTGGTGACACTCCTCACTTTTTTCTCCAGTAATAAAATAACCACACAAACCTGCAGCTTTAAAACCAGAGTTTGTGCATCCCCTTTGTTGAATCTAAATGTTCTGTTCAGGTTGGGATCTTTCTGCTCGCGACTCCTGAACACAGCAGGATGACAGTCAACATATATATTTATATAATTCATGCATTACATTAGTTAAAAATATTTATCAAGTCTTTAAATATTATATAATTGATGAAATGCATGAGTTTTGCAGTCTGTGGGAACAATAGGGGCAGTTGGCTGCGGCTGGTGGCGAAAACTGGGAATTGCACTTGGTTTTATTTAAAGGAGATGGAAGGTGTCCCTGCCCATGGCAGGGGGCTTGGAACGAGGTGAGCTTTAAGGTCCCCTCAAACCTAAACCATTCTGTGATTTCATGATTCTGTGGTTCCTCATTTTGAAGGTTCTCCTTGAATTCAAAAGCTCATTAGTGCTCTTCATCATGAGCTCCAGGTCCAGCTTGCTTTTTTGTTTTGTTTTGTTTTGCTTTGTTTTGTTTTTAGTTTGTTTATGTTTTTTGTTTGGTTTTTTTTGTGGTTTTTTTTTTGTTTAAATACAGGAAAGCAATATTTTCAAAGGCAGGAAAGAGGGTGAGAAAGAAGTGTGGGTGCTCCTCTGAGATCGAGCCCATCCATTTTTGTCTTGTTATATATCATTTTTCCTTAATGCTGTTACATTATTTCAGCTCTGCTTGGATTTCAGATTCGCTGCAGATCTGAAGTTGCTATAACAACATGATGATTCATAGAATGCTCAATGCAACAATCTGCTGGATTTATTTTCCTGTCGTGACGACTTGGATGTTTTTGGTGGGGATTTCTGCCTATTTTCAGATAGACCATTCCATGAGCTCCCTGCAGTGGTTTGCTTTGGATCGTCTGGACTCAGGGTAGTGGTACCTGTACTTGTGTAACACACTCAGACATCTCAAATCGTGCCAGATTGAGAATGGAACTGCCCCAAGCACCTTCAGAGTGTCAGGTGTGCAAACACAGCACCTGGCACCTTGGACCTCTGCTTAGGTGGTTGTCCATCTCACTCCTTCTTTCAGCTGCTAAACTGGTGACTCCTGAGAGCCTCTTGATCCTTGTTTAGAAAGACAAGCACAAGTGAAGAGGTCATGAATTTCTCCTAGCAGTGTATTGTCAAGTTTTATGTTGCCACCTAAAGGTCCTCTAAAATCACTGGGGAGTTCTGGGGGAGGTCCGGAGACAGTAATAGAATCATAGAATGAATGATTTGGGTTAGGTGGGACCTTAAGGATCACCCAGTTCCACCCCCCTGCCATGGGCAGGGACACCTTCCACTAGCCCAGGTTGCTCCGAGCCCCATCCAACCTGGCCTTGAACACTTCCAGGGATGGGAAATCCACAAGTTCTCTGGGCAGCCTGTGCTGGGGCCTCTCCACCCTCATAGTAAAGAGTGTCTTCCTAATATCTAATGCAAGTCTCTCCTCCTTTAAAGCCATTCCCCTTGTCCCGTCACTCCATCCCTTGTCCAAAGTCCCTCTCCAGCTCTTTTGGAGCCTCTTTAGGCACTGGTGAGGTCTCCCCAGAGCCTTCTCTTCTCCAAGCTGAACACCCTCAGCTCTCCCAGCCTGTCTCCATAGCAAAGGTGCTCCAGAAGATTTGATTAATAAATGTTTCTTTTTTTTTTACATTCCAGTCTGCAATAACAAAAATGTTTCATTTAGGTATTTTAATAGGAAAAAAAAAAAAAAAGCCTGGAATTAGGGATAATTGATTTTTCTGTGGAAGATTTGGCAAATTATACTGAAATGTCTACTTCCTGCCAATTTCAAGCTGCTTCTCCTCTGCAAAGAGCAATCGTGATGGGAAATGTTTGAAGGTACCTCCAGGCACTTTGTCAGCTTCTCAGTTCCAATCTGAAACTTGAGCAATGGAAATAAATACCTTCAGAGTCTTGAGGCCTCATGCCAAGAGCTTTCTCATTTTCTCTCTCCTCTGTTTTCTCCCCTAATGCTGAGAGCTTGAGATTACACAAAGAATCACAGAACCACGGAATGGTTTGGGTTGGAAGGGACCTTAAAGATCATCTCATTCCAACCCCCCTGCCATGGGCAGGGACACCTTCTGCTAGACCAGGTTACTCAGAGCCCCATCCAGCCTGGCCTTGAACCCTTCCAGGGATGGGACATCCACAACCTCTCTGAGCATCTTCTTCCACTCCCCCACCACCCTTATAGTAAAGAAGTTCTTCCTGATATCTAATCTAAACCTCCCCTCCTTTATTTACTCCTTCCCTGCTTCACTTACATCCATAAATGGAGCAAAGTGCCCTGGCAACTTTCTCAGAGTTTTGGGGTTTTTTGGTCTTAAAGATTAGATTCTTTTTCCAATGAAGTGCTTTGTTTTCCTGCTAACAAATATAAGGTTACTTGGGTTTATTTGCCTTTCTTCTCATTATTATCATTATTTTATTTTTTTTTTTTTCATGTAGAGCTACAGCAGGGCTCAGTGACATTTTGGAAAAGTGCTGTTGCTCCTTGCACAGGCCCAGGTTGATCTGAAAACCATCTGGAGATGACAACATGCTTTTGTCCAGCCTGCCTGTTGAGCTGGCATCTTTATCTTGCTCAACCACTGGAGTGCAGCTGATCCTCTATAAAAAAGGTCTGGACTTTCCGTCCTGCCTAATTGTGTTAAGTTACATTTGCATCCTAAAGAGAGTGACTGGGAGAGGATGTTGAAGCTTTGTATGCATTTTTAAATTCATAAATGCCATCAGTAGAGGCTAAAGCATCAGATAAGTGACTCTAAAGGCCTTGCTGAAACACACTGATGTTTTTATGCCCCTGTGAGTTGTCTTCCCATGCGCTGGATCTCCAGATCCTACACGTGTTGCTGTCGGCTCTGTTAGGGATAAGGAGGAATCATGACTGTGAAAGCAGCTGTAATATCTGTGCAGCATCAGGTGAATGTTGCAGTTTTGCAGGGGATCACCTTCTGACGTTGTTCCTATGGCAAGGCTTTTGTTGCAGTGCAAGAAGATGTTTTCAGATCTCTCTTCCTCCGTCAGAGGAACCTTTTTTTTCTCCTGGTGCCTTTGAGAATGTCCCTTACCACTCTGTATTTTCAATGTTTTGATATTTGAGCACCACAATAAAAATGCAATAAAAGTGGAAGCAATGGAAAACATATTGCAGTGTGTTCCAAAAATTTCCAACACATGAAGGAGGCAGGTCAGCATTGTGTGGGAGACATTGGGGGTATCACTCTGGGTTGCTGCTTTCGCTTTGTTCCTGGGCGTAGTTTTTATTCCTCGACCACAGTGATAATCCCAAACTGATTCCACACAGCCTCTTCCATGCAGTGAGTTGCAGATTTCTCCTCCCATGACCTCCTCTGCACATGGGATGGGGACCTTCATGTTTGGCTTGGTGGCTCCTTGGTGGAAAACCTCCTTCGATTCATCACAGCTGGGATGGTCCTGCAGTTTTGGCTTCTGGCTTTTGGTTCTGTTGCTTGTTTTCTTGGTTGTGTTTTCCCAAGGTCATGTTGCAGAGCTGTACCAGTGGTGGTTGGTGTGATGCCAGTGTTTTGGGACAGAAGGTGGTGTCTCACCCAGGTACTTGGGGGCATGCGGGGAGAAGATGATTCTCCCTCTGAGTCATGCAATTCCCGTTTCCTTCTTTGGGAAATCTGGTAAAATCAGTCGAGGGACAGGGAGGGAAGAACCTCAAAGAAATTTCAAGAGAAAGAGCAATAGCTCCTCTGTGGTGATTGTTTTGGCAGCAATTTGCATCTCAAGCTCAACCCCAAAATAGCCACGGCGTGCAGGCAGCTATGTTTGCCATCCCAGAAGGTGTCTGAGGCAGTGCCAGTTGTCTTGCTGTGGTCCTGAGAGTGTGACGAGCCATGAAGGAACTCTCAGCCACGTGCAGGAGGGAGGTAATTTGAAAAAAAAAACAAAATATCAGTTGTGGTTTGCAGCAAGACCTTGGGAATGATTCGACTTGGTGCCTTGTTGTTAAGAGGGTTTTCACAGTGACTTCACTGTCTGTCTTGGTGTTGTCTCTTCCAGAACTGCTCATCTCAGCTGGACTTGCAGAGCCACAAGTCCCGGTGTTGCTCAGGTGTCAGGGTTTTGCTCTGGGTTGGTAGTGCAGGGTTACACCTCTGCCCAAAACCTCTCTCTGGGTGAGAAGTTGATGTGCCTGGAGGGTGGAGATGCTTCCACAGATGGTTCAGATGGAGCACCACTAAGCTGGAGCACCAATCCTATGGAGACAGGCTGAGAGGGTTGGGGCGGCTCAGCCTGGAAATGAGAAGGCTCCAGGGTGATCCTGCAGCCCCTTCCAGTACCTAAAGGGCCTCCAAGGGAGTTGGACAGGGAATTTGGACAAAGGCATGGATTGATAAGATAGGGGGAATGGCTTCAAACTGACAGAGGGCAGTCTTAGATCAGATGTTAGGATGAAATTCTTCCCTGTGGAGGAGGTGAGGCCCTGGCACAGGTTCCTCAGAGAAGCTGTGGATTTCCCATCCCTGGAGGTGTCCAAGGCCAGGTTGGACAGGGCTTGGAGCAACCTGGGCTAGTGGAAGGTGTCCCTGCCCATGGCAGGGGGGTGGAATGCTGTGGTCTTCAAGGTCCCTTTCAGCCTAAACCGTTCTATGATTCTCTGGTTCTCAGAAGCTCTTTCTGCCTTGTGACAGCTCGTAGTGGTGTACACCCCAAACTTTGTGTTTGCTGCCACCTCTTCCTTGAGGTTTTTACAGAAGCTGAATCAATTTTCTCCTGGCTTCTATTTTTACTTCTCTTGTGCCAGTGTGATGACAAAGCCACAACATGAGCCCTTCAGCCATGTTTTCCGAGGAAGAACTCCTGGTTGCCTTTTCCACCTCCAAAACATGGGGAAACCACCATTTCCCTGTCCCTCTCCTACCCGTTTGTCCTGGGGGGTGACTGTCACCCCCGTTCACGGCAGAAACTGCTCCAAAAGGAGCCTTGTTGTGTCTCGGGCCGTGGTTGTTCTGCTGGAACACACTTGGTGGTGGAGCTCTGAAGTCTGGTAGCAGCTGTAAGTGCAGCTTCCCATCAGCTGTCGGAGTCTCTTGACGTGATGCAGGGAAGTTTCCGCCCGAGGGATTTCAGGGAGCGAGGCGAGGGCGGGTGTGCATTTTAATTTTAGTTCTTTTTGACGGGAGATGCTCGCGAGCCCGTCGTTTTAATCTCAAAACTCCTCGGCGTTGTGCTTGTTTTGATGGGATGATGCAGTGGGTTGGCTGGGGAGTAAGCAAGGAAAGCAGGAATTTGGGCAACGGTAAAACCAACCACACAGACATAAGTTAGCGTGTCAGTGACCACCTGAGTATCTCCCTTGACCCTCTTCCTACCTCTAGGAAAAAGGTTCTGACCCTGAAGGATCTTTGCATCCTCAGTGTTTCGGATTGTAGTTACTGGATTGGAAAGCCTCCAGTTGTCCAGCTCTAGCTCAGCCATCTTCCACTGGTCCCATCTGCTAATTCATCCTCCAGGAGAAACGGAGTCGTCGTCCTGCCAGCAGGAACTGTCGGAAGCTATTTCCATGTCCAGTGCCTGGACATGACGTGGGGGAAGGCATGGAGAATTCCCAGAAAGGCAGCTGAGTAATGGGAGGTGATGGGTCCAGATGGAGCAGAGACATCTTCACGAAAAGGCGGTTCTTTCTCCTCTTCAGTTTCTTTGCAACTGAGCTCTGACAGCATTAAAACCTCAGTTGGTCCCTGCAGCATGTGTGGGACCAGGCTTAAGGATCTGAGGTGGCTTAGCGGTGAGGATGTGGATGTTGGAGTGAAGAAGCCCGGATTGATCTCTCCATATCAAAAAGATTGTTATAAAAGAGATGTACAGGGGAGTGTTTTTGTTGCTTTGTCTTGGTGCTGTCCCATTTTCCACCCCAGAGGCTCTTTAGGTTGTGAGGGCATATGATGTACATCGTGGTTGTGATGCAGCTTGGGGACATTGCTGGAGAACCCACCAGGCAAATTCCTCTGGAAAGCAGCTGTATAGGGCTTTGTACAAGCGAGACACAACCTGTGCCTCCACCTCACAAATTGTGTTATTGCTATTTTTTTCTTCATCTTTATGAATAAATATTGTGTTTTTTGTGCTTGGATGACATTTTCCATTCAAAAAGGGAGGGAAGGAATGAACGTGTCACCCACACCCAAGGTGCTGGGTACATAACTCAGGAGAATTACTCATAAACCTGCAACCTCGTTATCCAGCTATGAAGGATTTCTGCCACCAATTTCCTCAGTCTGGCCACAATCCTGAAATTAATCTCACCTAAACAGTCGGTAGCATTTCTTCTCTCAGTGCAGGCAGAAATAATTTCATTTTGTGGCCGAAAGCTTGAGACAGAGAAGAGAAAGGAGAAAACAAACAAACAAAAAAAAGCCCAAAGTATAATACTTAAGTGGGTGCATTTCCTTGGGGTGTTAGGAAAGGATGCCCCCATCCCAGTTCCAGGCAGATGATGGAATGCATCACCTGGAAGCCCTGGATGGATTGCCAGGATGTTGATGTCACAGTGTGTGTCAGCACATAGGGGTTGAACCTGTTGTGATGACTTTATTGGCCTCCTTGGAGCTGCTCTTCCTTCTGCCTTTTAAAGCTTTGCTATGAGGTTCTCACAGCTTCTCTGTCTTTCTTGTTAAGCCTCGTTTCCATCTGTCATCTCCAGCACCAGGATACCTTCTCCCAGTCCTTGGCCATCCCCAAGCAAGGCTGACTTTGCCTTTGGGAACGTTCATCCCGGCTGAACTGCGGGGTGCTTTTCACAACCCTTTGCTTTCCAGATGGATCTCCCCTCTCTGAGTCTGCTGTTTTGCTCTGCTGGGGAAAACACAACCACCCTGGGGTTTGTTTTGCACATGGGAGTGTAGGTGGAGCAGATTGGAGAAGACTCAAAGCACCTGGGTGGCTGCTGAGCTGGGAGGCTGGGGTGGTTTCCCCGTTGTAAACAGCTGAGGAGGATGGGAGGGATCACCCCTTTTAGGTGGCAGATGGGATCTGCTCTTGTGGGTCCTGGTGTTTGGATCTTGTTGCTTGGGAGAACTCTCTTAAATTCATGCTGCTCTATTTCTTTCTTCTGGTGGAGTGTCACCTGGGTTTTAGCTCCTCTTTGCAATATCCTGCAGTAAACAGGGATACTGAGCATGCAATGGTTGAAATCCAGACCTTAATGCACCTCTTATATGCTCTTCATCATCTTCATCTTTCTTTTCCTGGAGAAGGAGAGGCTGGCAGCTGAAGTGAGAAATTCCCAGCCCCTGCTGCTTGTTTTCCTTCCTGAAGAAAGGGGGTGAAGGAAAGGGATTTGGGGATTCCAGGCAGAGAAAGCAGCCTTATGACCAGAGCAATGATGGTGTGGCTCAACAGGAAGGTGGATCTAGGATGTCCTAGTACCAGGGAACTGGTGGGCTGAACACAGAATCATGGAATGTTAAGGAGTTGGAATGGACCTTACAGATCATCCAGTCCCAACATCACCTTGTCCTGCCCATGTCAGTCACTTTTCCCAAGTAGCCAGTGACAGGGTAAGAGCAAATGGCCTCAAGTTGCATCAGGAAGATTGAGATTGAATATTAGGAAAAACTTCTTCCTGGAGAGGGTTGTCAGGCACTGGCACAGACTGCTCAGGGCAGTGGTTGAGTCAACATTCCTGGTGCTATTTAAAAGGTGCGTGGACGTGGCACTTGGGGACATGGTTTAGTGGTGGCCTTGGCAGTGCTGGGTTAATGGTTGAACTTGTTGACCTTAAAGGTCTTTTCCAACCTGAAATGATTCCGTGATTCTGAGAAACTGAGCACATTTCTTCAGTCAGCTGCCAGCTATGGCTGGTGGCTTTTAAAAAGTTTGTGTTTTCCCCGTGAGTTTTACCTTGCCAAGAGGACATGAGAGTGCTGCTGGGCATGTCCCAAGTGTAGGATGCTGAAGGATGAGGTGGACTTGCCACTCATCTGCTAATGAACACTGTGGCAAATAAGAGGGGATGGAGTGGGAGGATTGAGCTGAGTTGGCCTGTGGTGATTTTCATAGGTTAAATGGGCAGGTAGTGGGGAATTACATCCTCCAGCTGTAACAACTCAATAAGATCAGTGTTTACAAAACCCCTCACACAATTTGATCCAAATCCTGATTAAACCTCTAGGCTGGTTGTCCCCAGCCTGCTCAGTAAGGTGAATATTTGTTGTGCTACCTTTTGATGTTTCTCACATCCAGCAACAAGAAGCTGCTGCTCCGGGAGGGGAGACTTGGCTGCCACAGTGTGTAATTGGCTTGGTGTGTTTGCACAGAGGTCACTGAAGGCTGGGCTTGCTGCTCTGGGCAGATATAAATCATTGCTGCAATTTCATCTCTGAATTTCTCTGGCTGGGGAAATTGCATCCTTTTTTTTTTTTTTTTAACAGCTTTCTGTGTAGGGAATGTAGGAGGTATGTAGTGTTTCTATAGGAAGTGTTTATTAATGCAATGGGATTTTAAAAAATATTCAGCACAGAGCAAAATAAGAGCTAAATGCAGTGTGTGAAGGGTTTCCTCGTTGGTGTTAATCGAAGAAAGCAAGTAGGTATGTTAATTAAAGGGCTTTTGGGGAGCTCTTGAGAGCTGCCTGGTGCTCATCTAATGCAGGACCTGCCTGTCAGGGTTACCTTTTCCTTGCAGGAGAACTGGGTGCTTTTATAGCCAAGGAATGATGTTGTTCGTGGAATAAAAACCAAAAGTGGAAGTTCTTGGAAGGTGGGGATGTGTGTGTGTGTTTGAAGGGCAGAACGAGAGAGAAACATCCAGCTGGTGGGAAATGCCAAGACCTCGATTCAGGAGAGGGCTCTCTGTTCTCTCCCATTTGACAGACACTGAAATGCTTGACTGGATTGTGGCCAGAGTGTTCCTCCCACAGCAGGTTGGGGTTTTAAAGAAGGCTGGGCACTTAAGCAAGTGATTCCCCTTTTCCACTGAATGTTTTAATTCATTATTTGTTATTTTTTCAGGCCTCTCGTAACCAATTATGACTTTCTACTTTTGCGCCTCTGCAAATCTGGGAATATTAAAACCTTTTAGCAATTTTAGAGATTTATATCAACTTTTATTTTTGAAAAGGAGGTGCTGTTCTCCTACTCAGCAGTGATCTCTTGAGGATCCAACAGTTGTTTTTGTACCTGTTGGTACAGCCTGGCTCAGGAGATTGTGTCTGGACACCAGAACTCTTGGTGCTGATGGTGTCCATGTCCTTAACCGTGACAGTGAAATAGTTTTCTTTCTCTTACTAATCAGTTATTTTGCTTTTCCTCCCAGATCAGAAGAAAGTCTGAGACTGGGGGAGCAGGACTTAGGAAGTGGCTGGTGAGAGCATCTCTTTAGGGGAGTGTCACCTGCACGTGGAATGATGAGGTTCAGGCAGATGCAAGTAAAATTTTTCCCTTGAGAAATATATTCCACCACCCCCCCACCCCTGCCGAATTTCATCTATAGGAATTTCACTCTCTTTTGGACTGAGCTGTGAACAGTCAGAGCTGGTTTATGAAAGTTTTGGTGGCGAGGCTGGGAAGGAAGACCCCGTGTGTTGTGCTTTATCTTCATGGAGAGAAATGTTTTCCAAGAGCTGTCTCAGAGCTTTGACCATATTTTCATGTTCTCCCTGTGTTCTCGTTGTGCTGGTCCTTTGGTGGTTTCATGTCTTTGATCTCTAGGGCCATCCATGTTTAGGGAAGAATTGGACTCTGAGAATGGCACTGTTCCAAAACACTGGTGCTTAAAGATGCAGAATTTGAATCATAGGATGATCTGGTTTGGAAGCAACCTTTCAAGGTCATGAAGTCCAACACCCCTTCAATGAGCAGGGACATCCTGAACTAGACCAGGTTGCTCAGAGCCCTGTCCAACCTGACCTTCAGAGTTTCCCTGGATGGGGCATCTACCACCTCTCTGGGCAACCTCTGGCTGTGTTTCACCACCCTCATAATATTTTTTTTTTTCCTTCTGTGTGGTGTGAACCTCCACCCTCTTTCAGTTCAAAACCATTACCCTTTGTCCTTTTGCTACTGGCCCTGCTAAAAAGTCTGTCCCCAGTTTCCCTGAAAGAACTGAGGACCATATTGTTTTGTAGGTCTTCAGCTTTAACTTCATGTTCCTCCTCTTGGAAACTCCTGTCAGGGTGGTGAAGCCTTGTTGGTGTCCTATGGGGGATGCTGGTCCCACACCACACTGGTGGGATGCGCTTTTGTGTCCCTTGGATGCTCACTGATCCTCTCCCAGGGAAAATTGCTTTTTGCTCCAACAGCACATTCAGGAAGGGCAAGAAAACCAAAGCCAAGCTCCACTGGCTTTTTTTGGGGCTATTCTTTCCCTTCCCATCTGTTTTCCCTGCCCTTGGAGGTGTGGGGAGCTGCTGCAGATTTACAGGAACTCCTCCACGGAGAGACAGCAGCTCTGATTCCTCACCTGGAGGGCTCAGGTGTGGGGAGGGAGCAGTGCTCTGTGTGATTCTCCTTTCCCTGTGGCAGTGCCAGTGCCGAGTCAGTGGCACGAGTGTCCCTTTGGATACGGGTGATGTTTCCCTAAATCCTGGTGCTCGTTGCCCCTTGCAGCAGTACTGAATAAAGAGCTTTAGTGGTGTCACTGCTGTCCTGAATAGTACCCCAGCACCACATTTGGCTCAAGAGAGAACATAAATCGCCCTCGTTCAAAGGTCTGGACTGAAAACTAGTGGGTTTGCCTTTCAGTATGAGCTTGTCATGCCTTAAAACAAACTTTGCTGAAGGCATCTTTTCTCAGCTTTACAGCTTTCCTTTTCCATCTCTTGCTTTGACGTGCACTTTCTTCTGTGTGGCAGAAAGGACTGGCTACATGGGAAGAAGGCCAAGAAGGCCAATGACATCCTGGGCTGTGCCAGCAATAGTGTGGCCAGCAGGACCAGGGCAGTGACTGTCCCTCTCTGCTGGGCACTGGTGAGGCCACACCTCGAGTGCTTTGTCCAGTTCTGGGCCCCTCATGATAAGAAAAACATTGAGGGGCTGGAGCGTGTCCAGAGAAGGACAACAGAGCTGGGGAAGGGTCTGGAGCACAAGTGTGATGAGGAGAGGCTGAGGGAGCTGAGGGGGGGCTCAGCCTGGAGACAAGGAAGCTCAGGGGGGACCTTATTGCTCTTTACAACTCCCTGAAAGGAGGGTGTAGCCAGGTGGGGGTCAATCTCCCAGGTGAAAAAATAACAGGACGAGAGGAAATGACCTCAAGGTATATCAGGTGAGGTTCGGGTCGAACATCAGGATGAATTTCTTCACAGAAAGGGTTGTTGGGCATTTGAACAGGGTAACCAGAAATGACTGAATGTGTCACGTAGTGCTATGGTCTAATTGACAAGGTGGTGATCAGTCAAAGGTTTGACTCGATGACCGCGGAGGTCTTTTCCAAACCAAAGTATTCTATGATTCTATTCTTCCATGAATGTGGCCTCCGGGAGCAGCCAAGACTCATGGGTTATTAGAAAGCTGTAGTTGACCATGTGATGGAGCAGATTGTTTCAGCAGTGAGGGGGGAAATAACTGTTGTGGCATCTCCATCTCTGTGACCTGCCTTGCTCTTGCTGGACCTGGAGTCAGGAGCCTGGACCTGGAGTCAGGAGTGTGGTGCAGGGCGTTGTTGGTGGCAAGAACTTCTTATGAAGGACACCAGGTGTGACAAACGTGAAAGTCCTTCGTGCTTTGAGAGATCCATTGATGGTGTCAGCCAATCTGGGGCCAAGATGTCTTCCCCCAGCTGTCATCGTGGTCCTTGGCTGTGTTGGCAGCAGTTTGTTGACCCCCATCAATTTGTTGATCTATCCAAGCTCACAACTGTCTTTGTGCTCTTGGACACTTGCTGATCACCCTCTCCCCACTCCATGTGTCCCGTGGGTCTGGTGCTTTGCCTGTCTATGTGCTATGTGATAAGGGTGAGAAGAGTGGGTGGGAAGTGTTTGGGGAAGGTCATCCCAGCTTCAAGTTGGGTGTGGGATGCTCTTGAAATTGGTGCCCTCAAAAGCCTCACTGTTTGGTACATGTGGTGCTTTGAGAGCAAATCTAGAGGACATCTTTTGCAGCAGGGAGCCCACATCTCTTCCTCTTCAGATTTTTTCCACCTCCTGAGACCCTGAAAGTCCAGACAGTGGAGTTGTTTTTAGCTCCCTGAATGTCTGCACCGAGCAAGTGCCAGTGAAGGCACTTTTGCTGGCAGGGGTGTTGCAGGACACAAGCCCAACGTGCTCCCTGCCCCAACCCGCTTCATCCACGTGACCAAGTGTTTGCTGGAGGCAGCTGAGGTCTGGAGAGGCCACTCCATGCTAAGTAGACCAGCAGGTTCTCCCTGGGGACGTTGTTCAACTGGCCTGACCCATTCTTCAGCCGTTCAGGTGACGCAAGTAAGAGGTTGATTGGGGCTGAGCCTGTGCCTGGGTTTGTGTCCAGGGGGGAGCACTGAGCATCAGCTTCGCTGCTCAAAGTTGTCTTGTGTGCCCAAGTGGTTTTCTTTCTTCTTCCCTCTGACTGGTCATTTGTGCTTTCAGGTAGATGCTATTGGGAAAATTGTGTTTGTATCAGGGCATAAAAATACTTGCGTGTGCACAGAACTATATATAAAATATACCTTTGTTAGTTCAACCAAATGGAGATTTAACATCCATGTGTTGATGCCTTGATTGGTAGATCTTGTTGCATTTTCTCATTATCTCCATCCTGATCTTTTCAGGTATTGCTGGTGAACTTCACAAATGCTGTTTTTCCTGTAGATACTGATTTTGTCTTTATGGGCATGAAGAAATTGGGGGCATTGTTTGTCCAAGGCTCAAAAGTGATGATGGGACAAGAGGAAAGGCCTCAAGTGGTGCCAGGGGAGGTTTGGGTTGGATATTAGTTAAAAATTCTTCAGTTATCAAGCATTAGAACAGGCTGCTCAGGAAGTGGTGGAGTCCCCATCCCTGGTGGGATTTTAAAGACATGGAGGTGTGGTGTTTGGGGACATGGTTTAATGCTGGTTAAATGGTTGGACTCAATGATCCTTAAGGTCTTTTCCATCCTAAACAATTCTGTGATTCTGTGTGGACTCACTGGTGGATTTGGTTTGCCATTCCTCCTTTCCCAATAGGTTTTTCTGTGTCCTCATCCCACAAGTGATTCCCGGTTGTGACATTGCTCTGCAGGATGCCATCAAGTCTTTATGGAAAGGAAAAGGAGCCATTACACAACATCCTTGTGCAGCTCTCCCAGCTGTCAGCATGTGTTGTGCACGGTGTGGTGACCCAAAAAACCTTCTCCCTGGGTGGTGGGTCAATCTGATAACCACCCACGGCTGCCTTGGTCTGTGTGTCCCGAGGTTTGGCATTCAGAGCACCCCCCCTTGGAGCAATGGGCAGTGTCTCCAGGCTGTTGGCATACTCTGTGTTTCCTCAAACCGGTTTCTTGGCCAGCAGTTGAGCACTGGGGTGGTTTCTGGCCGGATTTCATCCACGTGGTGGTCCCTGCTCAGCAAGCAGAGCTGGCTTCGCCTCCACAAAGCCTGCGGCTCCCATCCCGATGCTTTTTCCCTGCCTCTCAATCCCTGCATTCCTTAAGGTCTTTTCCATCATCACCGTGTCGGGCTCGTGGCAAACTCTCCTTGAAGTGACAAGCACAAGAGCATGTTGCCGTGGTGCGTTGGGATTGCTGATTCGCTGGGTCGCCGTTCCAATCTCCTTGGCGTTTGGAAGAGTTTCCTCTCCGAGCCACCTCGGTTGCCTTTCTTGGGAAGCTCTGCCTCCACGTAACCCGGGAGCTGTGCAGATTCCCTGGTCTTCCCTGAAGAAGTGGGAAGGTGTTGTCCCACTTTGTGCTTGGCAGGGCAGAGCGTGCAAACAGAGGGGAGCTCTCCGCGCTTGGATGCAGACGTCGCTGTCTGGCTGTGGGAGGTGTCTGATGTGCACCACGTGGGAAGAGGGTTTCTTGTGATTTGGGAGAGCTCCTCAGATGGGGGAAAACCTGGGTGTTGGGGAGGTTATGATCAGGGAGCTGTAGCATCTCTCCCAGCAGGACAGGCTGAGAGTGTTGGGGCTGTTGTACCTGGCAACGAGATGGCTCTGGGGAGACCTCAGAGCCCCTTCCAGTACCTAAAGGGGACAGATTTAGATTGGATATTGGGAAGAAATTCTTCCCTGCGAGGGTGGTGGGGCCCTGGCACAGGTTTCCCAGAGAAGCTGTGGGTGCCTCATCCCTGTAACTGTCCAGGGCCAGGTTGGATGAGACTTGGAGCAACCTGGTCTAGTGGAAGGTGTCCCTGCCCATGGCAGGGAGATGGAACAAGATGATCTTTAAGGTCTTTTCCAACAAATTCTATAATATTTGATTTTTTTTTGGAGATGTGGGGGAGTGCAGGGAAGCGGAATGACACTCACTGCAGTAGCTGTTACCAAGGGCAGCTCCGGAATGCCTGTCAGCTTCAAAAATGTGGTTAATCAAGAGATTGATGGAAGCTTGTCCTGTGCAGGTGTTTGGGCCAAGCACCAGCACCTGAAAACATATGGAGTATGGAAATTCCATGTTGTTCCCACTTCTCACTCTACTGAAACTGGGGACTTCCACCATCACCTTTTCTCCAGTCTATCATCGTCCTCTTTGCTGCTGAGGTGGAGTGGGGGAAGGATGAGTGTCCTTGCCCTCCCTCTGTCAAATGGCTGTGAACTTCTGCTTGGGGCTCTTTGATGGGGCTGTCGATTTGGCTTGATTTATTTGTGTGTTTGTTTTTTAAAGGGAGAGAGGGATTATTTTTTCTCTTTCGACCTGGAACGTACAGAAACTCAAGTTCCACAATTAAGAGCTGGTATCTCCTTGTCTAAAGGCAAAGACATCTGTGCAACCACCTCAACTTCTGCAATGAGCTGCCAATGAATCTGTCCCATGTCAGGCTGGACTTTTTGGCTGCAGCCTCCAATTTTTCAGGGCTCGTCAGCGTATTTTGAATTATCTGCATCCCTGGGCCTGGAACTTCCTGTTCGCTCCCCATTGCCAGGTTTGGATTTTTTTGGTGTGCTTTAAAAGCACCTCCTCCACACCCTGGCTGGTTTGGGATGGCAGCTGGTGCGCTGGGCATCCTGCGAGGTACCTGCAAAAGGGGCCAATCCACGTGTCCCTTTTCTTTTTCCTGAGCAGTGAGGAAGAAGCTGATGTGAGTTATTTCTGCCTCTAGAGATCCAAAAGGCTGAACATATTTATCTTTTAGCTGAATGAGGCTCTCCAGCCACATGGCTGCAAATTCAAGGTTATTTTATGGGGACGTGGTGGGGATATTTCCTCTTTTATTCTGTCCTTTCCCAGTATGTAAAGATGGAGATACCATGTATGGGGTGGTGTTAGGGAGGGTGGTCTGGAAGTCGTAGAATCATAGAATGGTTTGGGTTGGAAGGGAACTCAAAGATCATCCAGTCCCAAAACCAAAATCCTCTTCCAAACCTACACACAGTTTAACATTGTGATCAACACCCCTCAGATATGGATCACAATGTTGAGCTGTGTGTAGGTTTTGGAAGAGGACTTTCTTGGCAGCTACAGAGCAGAGGGAAGGCAAACAAGCAGGGATTGCACAGGAATGATGTCCAGAACCCAAAAAATACTGAGCCAGCATCAAACAGTAAGACAAGGAAACCCTGTGGCATTATCCCAATCTGTTGTGCAAATTCCAAGGGAAAGGACACCACTCTTTTCTAGAATGACAGATTTTTTGTGAAATTTGAAATGCTGGTGAAACTTTGAAATTCCTGGTGACTTCCCAACTCAACTCCTCTTCCCACCTTCACCTTCCAGACCGGTACAACTGGGCAGGAGAGTTCATAAAGCCAAAGGGTCAAGATACAGTGCCTGGCACTGAGGGAGAGCATTTCTGCATTTCAAGAGGGTTTGAATCAATGTTTGCTGTTTTAATACAGTTCTGCATGTTGGCTCATGTCACCAATCCTTGTCTCCTCAACAGTATAGTTGCCTGAGATGATCTGCTCTGGCGCAAGCTTGCCTTGGAAACCTTTGAGCTAGGTGTGTATTTTGAGTTAGAAAAGAATGTTCTCTGTCTTTTTCAAGAGAGCAGCTGGGAAGCAGATTAAAGAAAACCTGCAAACAGAGAGTTAATAAGTCTCAACTTCAGTGCTTTTGTGTTTGAATATTATTCCAATGGCCTCACTGGGGTCAAAGCACCTTTGCAGAATGCAAAATATTGTCTGTGCCCGCCGGCGTTGCTGCTTCTCAACAAGGTGCAGTTGTTCAGTAAGTGGTTAGGATTTGGGGCGGGGGAATATCTAGAAGTGATTAAAAAGTAATTTAAAATATCTGTGCTTTCCCATTAAGCTGTTGCCAGTGGCATTAAACAGTCTGTTTCTTCCCCTGCACTTATTCCCAGTCTCTTGTCACTGTAGGTGTTTGTATGATAAAATAAATAAAATGATGTCATGTATTGACCGAAGCTCAGTAACTAAAGAATGTGGAAGATCCCCATTGGCAAACAGCAGCCTATGGCTGGGGACATTGACTTCTCTAGAAATTAGTACATTTGGCATATGAATGTATTTTTAAATAGCTCCATACCCTCCCAGTGCCAGTTAAGGAAAGGATGTTGTTTCCATTCTTTCCCTGCCCCTGAAATTGGGCCAGGAAAACCATGTGTTGGATACTTCCCTTCCCTTTCCCTCCCTTCCCTGCCCTCCCCTTTCCTTTCTGTGTTCCTTTTTATTTTTTTCTTTTCATATCTTTCCTCTCCTTCCTCCTCTCCTTCCTCCTTTCCTCCCTCCTTTCCCAGTGTCTACAGTGAGGAGAAGTGAAAGCAGGTTGAACAAAGAAACTCAGTGCTGGAAAACTACAAGGCATGAATTGTAGAATAGTTCAGGTTGGAAGGGACCATTAAAGACCATCCCATTCCAAACCCCCTGCAAAGAACAGGGACCTCTTCAACCAGACCAGGATGCTCCAAGTCCCATCCAACCTGGCCTTGAACACTTCCAGGGTTGGAGCATCCACCACCTCTCTGGGCAGCCTTTTTCCAGTGTTTTACCACCAACACTGTAAAAACCTTCTTCCTTATATCTAATTGATCTTCTTTTAGCTTAAAGCCATCACCCTGTGTCCTATCACAACAGGCCCTGCTACAGATTTTCTCCCCATCTTTCTTGTAGGCCCCTTTAAGCACTGGAAGGGGCTTTAAAGGTGTCCCTGGAGGCTTCTCTTCTCCAGGATGAACATCTCCAGCTCTCTCAGCCGTGGAAACCTGTCCTGGCACAGTGGTGGCTCCCAAATACTTCAGCTGAACATCCTGCACGTGCTGTTGAGCTGTGCTTCCATTCTGGATCCCCACTGGGATGTGCTGAATGTGGAAGTCAATGCAGTGGGGTTTTTTTAAGAAGAAACTGGCCCTGGAAGTGTTCAAGGCTGTGTTGGATGGGACTCTGCACAACCTGGGCTACTGGAAGATGTCCCTGGCCCATGGCAGGGGGGTTGGAATGATGTGATGTTTATGGTGCTTTCCAACCCAGACCATTCCATGACTCTAAATGCTGTTCTTTGGCTGACCTGAGGTTTTCCCAGACCTGCTCTGTTGGCCTTTGCTGGACTAAGTGGTCTTTTCTCTCACAACCATGATCAAATGTGACAACTCTTGATAAAGAACTCAAATTGTCTCCTAAGAACTGTGTTTCCGATAACCTCTGTAGTCTCTGCTGCCACTGCTATGGTGTAGCCACAATTAAAAGCAAATTATGGGAATTGACTGTTTAACTTACCAAGTTAAGTGTGGTGGGAGAGGAATATGGGTGGGAAGAAGAGAATCTACAGGCTGATGGGTTATTTGCAATATACTGTAAAAATTTGGGTTTATAATTAATTATAAGAGAACAAAGGAAGGAAAAAAGTTGGGTAGTGAAGGAGCTGACTCATGGTATTGAAAGGATAAATAATTTTTCCTTCAAAAAACTCAAAATACTGTGTTTTGAAGTAGCTTTTCAAAGTTAATATTTGCAGGAGTTGGTGTTATGTCATAACTAATGTTGGTAGTGAAGAGCTTTGTGACTCTGTCACACCCAGTTAAATCAGTTTTGGCAGGGCTGGGACAGGGTTTGTGAGGGTCTGGTGTTACCAAGGAGAAGTGCACTGGCAGAGACCCATGCTGTGAACCCACCTATAATTCTCCCATGCTTTCTGCAGGAGCATCTCCCTCTAATGAATACAAAACAAACAAAATCCCAACTTTTCATGACCTGGATAAAACTAACCTTGACTTTTCTGTCTTTTATGATTAAGTTCTTCTGTGGCTTTTTTTGTCCCTTTTCTGGCTGCAGATGTTCTCAGAAAACCCTGGGCTTTGGTGTAAAATACAACTCTGTCTTTTAAAAACTCTAAATCTGTTTACTTAAAGTAATTGCCCCTTGATTTCAATACATTAAATACATACATATGTGTCCAGCAGACCTTCAGGTAATGTAGTAATTTTAATGGTGGCACTTGATCTCTTCCCTGAGCAGAGGGGTAGGCTATGGGACTGCTTGGTTTCTAAGCTCACGGAGTTGTATGAGCTTTTCAATCCCACTGCTCAAATGGAAAATTGACAAGGTTTGTCCCCTATGGAAAGATATCAGTGAGCATATGAAAGGGTTAGGAAAAGAGTCTCAGCAGGTTTAGAATATCCACTCTCTCATATTTTTCAGCTGTCAAGAGTTTGGCGCTGTTCGGATCTTGCCATTAGTGATTTTTTAAAGTTGCTGGCAAAGTCTGATTTTCCTGCATGTCCTCAGGCAGCACCTGGGATGTCTTGTAGTGGGGTTATGATGAAGACAGAGCTATTTCAGGTTATGCCTTTGTGGGTGCGTCTGCAGGTCCAGATCTTCATGTTCTTCTTGTTGTATTAGCTCAGCTCATGGGAAATAACTGGACTCTGAATCATGAAATAGTCTGAGTTGGAAGGGAACTTGAAGATCATCCAGTTCCAGCCCCCCTGCCATGAGCTGGGACACCTTCCACTAGTCCAAGTTGCTGAAAGCCCCATCCAACCCGGCCTGGAGCATTTCCAGGGATGGGCCATCCACAGCTTCTCTGAGCAGCCTGTGCCAGGGCCTGCCCACCCTCCAGGGAAGAATTTCTTATCTGTAGTCTAAATCCACTCTCATCCAATTTGAAGACATTCCCCCCTGTCCTATCACTTCATGCCCTTGAACAAGTCCCTCTCCAGCTCTCTTGGAGCCCCTGTAGGAAGTGGAAGGTGCTCTTAACGTCTCCCTGGAACCTTCTCTTCTCCAGGCTAGAGAAGTTCACCGGGTGCATGTTCATCCCCTGGTCCTTAAATGTATCTTCATTCCTGCCGAGCTTAAAGCATCACTTTCGCAACATTGAAAAAATCTGGTGTTGAAAGATGTCCTGGTCTGCTTGATCTCTTCTGTTTGTGATTGACACGGGTCCATTGCTTGTTGGCTGTGGAGAATCTTTCTCAACCTCAGACTGCAAAGGAGCTCCTTTCCTGACTGGGGAATGCAGCCCTTACATTGGCCTTTCCTGAGCTTCAGGGCTGCACCAAATCAGAGTGGGCAGAATGTGTAGGGAGGTGATTCTTCCCCTCTGCTCTGCTCAGGTGAGGTCCCACCTGCAGTGCTGCTTCCAGGTCTGGGGACCTCTTGGAGCGAGTCCAGAGGAGGTCACCAAGTTGATTAGAGGGATGGAGCACCTCTCCTGTAAGGAAAGGCTGAGAGAATGGGGGTTGTTCAGCCTGGAGAAGAGAAGATTTCAGGGTGACATAATTTTGGCCTTCCAGTGCCTGAAATGATTGTACGGGAAAGATTGAGAGATTTTTAGCATGGACATGTAGTGATAGGAAAAGGGGGAATGGCTCAAGCTGGCAGAGAGCAGGTTTAAATTGGATATTGGGAAGAAATTATTCTGTGGGAGGGTGGTGAGGCACTGGAACAGGTTGCCCAGAGAAGCCGTGGCTGCCCCATCCCTGGAATTGTTCAAGGCCGGGTTGGATGGGGCTTGGAGCAGCCTGGGCTGGTGGAAGATGCCCCTGCCCATGGCAGGGGGTTGGAATGAGATGACCTTTAAGGTCCCTTCCAACCCCAACAATTCTATGATTTAAAAAATGCCCAGAACTTTAAATAGCTTTTAAATACCACAGCTCCTTGCCAGCCCCGTGGTGGGTGTGAGGGGAGCAGCTCCTGGCAGTGGTGGATGAAGGCAGCTCTTCTGCCCAGGTGACTGTGACAAAGCGCTGTTTTATGAGCTCCTTTGCCTCTGGCTGGTGGCAGTGTCTGTTCCACAAGTTGAAGTTTGCTCAGCCCCCCCGATGTGTCGAACCTGGTGTCACTTGGCTCCATGTCACAGGTATTTTATCTCCTCCAGCTGTGGAAGCATCGGATGAGTGAGGTGGGTGGAGATGCTGAGGGAGATGCTCCAAGCAGGGGCTGCGGGTCAAACTGCCACCTTCAGCTGGACACCCAGGCAGATGCTCATTGCCCGTGTGAGCCAGGAATGACTGTCCAACCCTAATGCTTCCCTTCAGACACGGACACAACACACAGTGGTGTCCTGGTGTCTGAATTTCCTCCTGCATATCACAACTTGGCCACTTCTGCCTTGCAGTTGGACACAACATAAATTCATACAGAGGAGGAAAGAACTGTGGCAGGTCTGAGGCTCTGGATTTTTCTCTGTCTGAACAAATTTCTGTATTTCAGACCTCTAACCATTGTTTGATCTTTTCTGTGGGCTCAGCAGAGATGTCTGGACAACAGCCTTGTTTTTCCTGGCTCTTTGCTCAAAGCAATTCATGGACCCCTAGGGTGTCTGGGAAAGAGAAGCTGGAAACTGCTGTCCTAAGTTTCAGTGCTGTTGTTTTGGGACTGGTGTGTTTATGTGCAAGCGTGTTTTGGTTCTTCTATAAGGACACGCTGGGATTTTGGGCTGGTCCTGTGCAGGGCCAGGAGTTGGACTTGATGTTCCTTGTGGAGCCCTTCCAGCTCAGGATATTCTGATTCTACTTCTGTGACTGTTGCTGGTGTGGTCCAACCTTCTCACCTGGGTGTGATGGTGGGAGTGCCCATCCTTAATGTCCATCATCTCCTCTTGGTTTAATATGCTTTTTACTCTTCCCCTTGAGCTGGGGCATGACCTGTTTTATGTGGCAGTGCCTATAGTAGGACTCTTTCAGGGTATCAGGTGATTGTTCATGGTTGGGCATTTCTCTGGCTGTGAATAGGATGAGCTGCAGAAATAGCAGCTCTCAGCTTTGGTGTTTTCTCCTGCTGGAGTCCTGTTTGAGACCTTTCTGAAGGACTTTGGGACTAAGGGCTTGCTGCTGGAGTTGTGCCACACTCTTGGCTGTAGGGAACAGCCGTTGATGGGGCACCTTTTGAAATGTTCCCATGTAATAGCAGTGCAAGGCATGGCTGAGCTCGGAAACGCCGTGGAGAACCTAAAGGGTGGAAATGGAGAGGGATCATAGTTAAAACCTTTTGGCTTTTATTCATATTGAGCTCTCTGGCTTTTGCATGTTGACTGGTCTGCTTGCTTGGGCTGCTGACACTCATCTCTCTTGATTGTCCAATTCAGTCTAGTGGAAATGTTAATCCTGACTATGGTCACAATGCAAAGATTGGTCTCCAGGTAAAAGCACACATGGAAACCATCTTAGGAATCTGAGAGGTCTAAAGAACAAATCTGTTCATCTGAAGCTCGTTCATGTTGTCTCCTCTATCTACAGAACTCACAGAAGACAACTTCAGAGGATCCCTCCCCTTTCTTAGCTCATGGAGCGAGGCTTCCATTGGGATCACGCTGTGTTTAGTGGTCTTATCCTACCACATCTCCAGTCTGGACAAATCAACCTCCCCATGTTCAGATTTGCAAAGGCCATAGACCTCTCTGAGATCTCTCTCAACCCTTTGGAACATGGAGATGTCCTTTATTGTCCTTTATTTTCAGGCCATACCTGTGTAGGATCTAAGCCGTAATCCCAATTCTTTGAAGTTTGAAGCAGCTGTCTCATTCTGCCTGATCTCCTGTCTGTGCTGTCACATCTGCCTGTCAGGGTGTTCCCTACTGAACTGGGACTTGTCACAAGGAGATTTTCTGCCCCCCTTTCAAAACATCTTGTCACCTTCTCCCTATCCTGATATTAAAGCTGTTTCTATTTTGGTGACTTTCCTGAGAGTTTGGATTCTCCTTTGTTCTTCTTTCGACTCCAATTCACTCTGGGTAAGGCAGAGCTGGAGGCAAAATTGCTGTTGCTTTCTGAATTTTGTCCTTTGTGTCCAAGACGTGTTTGTAAAGGTGATGTTCTGCTGGCTCCACGTTGTATGGGGAGCAGCAGAGCTGTCCTGCCTGTGGGATTGTCCATGAAAACTCAACAACATTCTGCTGTGCTTGCATTGTTTACCTGGTCGAAGAATTGGGAGCCACTGTGTGGTCTACAGGGCAGAGCTTTGCTGGAGGAGAAAAGTCTCAGTGCAGACCTGGATAGCAGAGATTCCCGTGCCAGTGGTGAATGGGGAGTGCCAAGGAAGGACAAAACCCCAAGCACCATAGGATGGCTTTTCTGTCAGCACGTCTGGTGGGATTGAAGGAAATATTTTTGGTTATTTGTGTTACGGTCCATTTTGGTGAGATCTGCCATAGGAGGGCTTGACTTCAAGTATCTTCTATGAGGGATAACATCTGGAGTTGAACATTGTTCTGTCCCAGTCTTTTTTACTGCTTTTAGGGATGGATGGGCTGGAGGACAAATGAATCAATGGATACTGTGTGATTCCAAGTCCAAACTTGGAACAGTATACCAAGTTTGGGTGTCTAATTATGGAATTAATTTCTTCCAGTCCCAGGACCTACATGCATTGCTCCAGTTGGATGATGCTCCAACTCTGGTTCTTCCGTGATAGAGAAGGGCACAGCCTATAAAACTGTCTCAGGTGCTCCACGTGGAGTCTGAGCATGTCCAAACAATGGACATTTCAGGTTCATGGGGTTACATTTGGTGTGGGGGGGGGCATGGACCATCTGACCTTCACCACTCTTCTGCAGAAATAAATTGTCAGGATTTTTTGGCCCCCTTCCCCCTATATTTGATGAACAGTGTGCAAAATTCAGAAGCATTTGATTGAATGATAAGTTTTACCTCTGAGATGGAGCTTTTGTGTATGAACAAACCTGTGTTGGGACAGCTGGAAGGAAAGCTCATAATGCCACTGAAGTCTTGAAAAACCATGAAGCTGCTGTCCTCCCTTCGCCTCAGTTTCTCAGCTGTGACAACCTTGAAAGGCAGAGACCTCTCTCTGACTACACACAAGACATGACATGGTGATTATATTTTTGGAAAATGAAAAACAATTGGTGTGTTACTGAAGGAAAATTACTACTGATGCTGTTTCACTGAAAGAAATCCCCCTGTTGCTTTTTTTTCCCCTCCCCTTTAGAAGCTACAGAATTTACTACGGTGTTTATGTGCCGAAAGAAAGTGGTAATAAATTAGTCCCTGTAGCCATTCACACTCATACTATAGAAATAGTCATATATCTGAAGGTAGTCAAACATGCAAGAGTGTCCAGAGATGTCTGGCAATGTTTACAACAGGCTGGAGCTCCGTGTGATTTATCCCAGGGCTCGGAGCAGGCTGGAATGTGCCTTGTAATTAGTGTAATGTACCTTGTAATGGCTGGGAAATAAATTCCTTGCTGAGGCTTCCAGCCTTAAAACATGGGATCTAATGCAGATTCCATGAAGATAAAGGGGAAAAAAAAATCATCTAATGCTGTGAAGGCCTTCAGGTGACATAATCACAGAATCACAGAGCGGTTTGGGTTGGGAGGGCACTTAAAGATCATCTCATTCCACGCCCTGCCATAGGTAGGGACACCTTCCACTAGCCCAGATTGCTCCAAGCCCCATCCAATCTGTCCTTGGACAACTCCAGGCTGGGTGAAGCTTTGAGGAATCTGTAGGGCTCAAGTTTGTGAGCAAAATGTTTGTTAACCTTACACTGGTCACCCCTTGCCTTCCCTGACACGGAGCTTCTCTCTGCCCCACGGGTTCATTCCTCCTGTGCCAGCCCAGGTGGGACTGGGGAGGGTTTATCGATTAATTAATAAATTAGTCAGCTCCACATCTCTGCTTGCACCCTCCTAGTGTGGCTCTTTTTAGCACTTGTTAGTTTTAGAGAGGGGATGACTGAAGATCTTGTTTTGAAGCTCTGTGAGCGTCTTCCAGTTCCTTGTCTCTGTTGCAGATGGTATTTAAATGTACTGAAAAACATAATTTTCATGTGGGTGTGGGTCTCCGCATGGACTTCTCTGGTGCTTTGCTGAATAATGCAGCCAAAATCAGCAGGTTTGGGTTTTTTTTTCCCCTTGGAGGTCCTGTAGGACCATCAAGTACTGATGTTGCCAGTTCATGGAGAAGGAAAGTGGCTCCCCAAGGGTATTTGATGTGAAGTGGTGCCAAAAAGGACTAAGCTGAGACCTTTGAGCTTTGTTTCCCAGCTGAGATGTCCTCCGAGGGCTTGGGGAAAAGGAGTTTCCTAGTTGTAGGATTGAATTTATTTCATTACTTCCTAGCGTAAGGATTTTTTTTTTTTAATTATTTTTATAAAGTTCTGTTATTATTCAGATCCTTATTAGGACAGATTTTCATTTTTTAGGATGATACTGTGGAATTTTCTTTCCCATTCTTTTTTTGTTCTCTCCCTATGTGGCGTTTTCGCCACAGATCAGGAATGTTTGATTGGGGGTGGAAGAGTCAAACCAACACAAATTTCATTTGTCTGTCAAGTCAAAATCCCCCTTTGTAATATTCTTCTCTGTGTAAAAGGTGGCACAAAAATCAATCTCCCTATTGGCTTCACCTTTCTGCCTTCGACTGCTTTTACTCAATGATTGTTGTTTTTTTGTTCGGCTGCTTTTTGTTCTTTAATGTGTTTTCAAATCCATCATCAGATCACAGTATTTGGGAAGGAGGAGATTCTCCTTCCATCTGAAGGTCTGAGTGCTGAGATGGGAATTCTCGCAGCCTTTCGCTGACCTTTTGTGATCATGTCATGCTGCCTCTTTTTTTGGATAGGGATTCCAGTGGAAGGAGTTGTGTGACAGCCGAGAGTGAAGAATAAGGATGTTTATTGAGGAATGAGAAGTGGCTTCCATGTTGTTTTTCAAGCAGCAAATTTGTGAAAGCTTCTTTCAGATATATATTTTAATTTGTGCCCTGATTCTCTTAACTTTTCTTTCCCACCTTGCTGCCCTTCTTTCACCTTTTCAGGTCCTCCATCATCTTCCTGATGGACTGTGAGAGCAGCTGTGTGGTTGTCAGTGAAGGGAACCAAAAACTTCTTAAGTTCTTAAAACTAGTGTTACCCTGATGTAATTATTTTTTCCACTCAATACAAGTTATTTCATAGTACAATTTTTTGTTTTTCATTTCAATGGACTTTTTTTAGAGCCTTTTTACATGTAAAATTCAGGATTAAGAGGGGAAAAAAAAGAAAATAAAACCATATGGATATAATTGAGCTTCTAATCTGAACAGATTGAACTTTTAATATATTTTGTAGTCAAAAACCTTGCAGGGCCTCATTTCCCCCCACATAATAAAGATGAAATACCAGCTCGGTGATCTGAGGTATTGGTCTGTAAAGAGTGAGGAAGGGGATTTTTGTTGAGAGAGTATTGGGGGATCCACTCATGGCAAAGTGGCATGAACAGAAGGACTCGGAACCAAAGGGAGCCCCACCAGCCAGAAGACACAGAGGATGGTGATTTTACCTCCCTCTGGTTTTACTGGAAGGTCATTCTTTGCCTAAAAGTCCAAATTTAGTGAAGGACCCAAATATGAATCTGGAGATGAGTCAGCAGAGTGTCTTGGTGCCAGAGAAGGCCAAACACACCCTATGTTAATAAAAGTGTAGCCAGGACTTTAACTGGAGCTCCGAGGAGGAGGAGGAGGATTGACACAGAGGCTTCCAGAGTTTGCTCCCAACCTAAACTTCTCTTTGACTGTGAGTTTGTCTTGTTTTAGGGGAGACTGTCGGGGTGTTCCTACCCCGTGAAAGGAATCCACAGAGATTTTCCCATTGTTCAGTAGGAAATTGCTGGTCTCAAGAACATCTCTGAAGGTAACTGTAAAATTATCCTTCTTCCAGTTCTACCCTGAAGCTACTGAAGAGATTTATTTCTTGCCCAGCTATTCCCAGACTGGGATTTTCATTTCTCTGAGTAGGATTGGAAGCTGGGCAAAAATGTGGCTGTTGGGGTGGTGAGACAGCAGTCAGGAAATGGGTTATGAACACAAAGGAAATGTCATCTTGAGAGTGATCTGGGTTTTGATGACATGTGGTACCTTCTTCCTCTTGCTCCAAGACTTTTGCAATCAAATTATATTTAAAACTGCCTTTGGTTTTGCCCCATTGCTCTTTTTGGTGAATGCTGGTTGCATTTGAATTTGCGGGTCTGAAAAGGAATTTGGGATGATTTGTTTCATTGGGGTTTTTTACCTTGACATGGAGGGTGATACCAGTTTCTCTAAAATGGCACGATAAAATCTTGTAAGTTACCAGTTTTTCAAGAAGTCTCAACACTTGAGGAGACAAACTGCTCTCCTGAAGTTATTACAACTCACTTCTGAAACTGGAAACCTCAAGATTTTCTTAAGATGTCTTCCTTCCCCAGCAATGATTAATTACTGCTCCTGTAACGAGATGGATTGAATGGCCTGATGTAAATCCAGACACGAGGAGACCTTTGCTCATCTTTAATCATCTGCTGTCCAGCGCCATGGGGGAATAACTTATTATTGTTATTATAAAAGCTGCATTTCAAAGCTGCAACCAAGCTCATGGCTAAATTTTATTTTAATTTCGTTTTCCTTTAGACGCAGTAGATTTTTTTTGTTGTTGTTCTGTTTGGGTTTTTTTTTAATGTCTCCCAATATAAATGAAATTCAGAGTATTTGCAGTGGTGCTGTAGCCACACAGTTCCTTCTCATCACAATCCGATTGCAGTGGTTTGTCTTCACAATGACCCAGCCCAGAATAACTCTGCGTACACTTCCTTCTGCTCTTCAGTATTTGATTTTCAGTCCTCCTTTCCCTTATTCATATCCCTTCACCCAATGCCTTGGCAGGAGCTGATGTGAACACGCGGGTATTTTGTCCTGATGAGATATTTGGCAGGTCTTTATTAGCTTTCTCAGTGCTGCTCTCCTGATGTGAGCCGAGGCTCAGAACCTGGGTTTATTTTCGGTGATTTATAAGACAAAATATAAGCTGCTTCAGTTCCTTTTCTTCCTCTGTGCGTGCCCAGGCTCCGCCGTGGAAGCCGCTGGAATTATATCTCCTAACAATACAGCCTTTCATCTCCTCCAACCCGGGGTATTTATATAATCCAACTGGCTGGTTTATTACATTTTTATTGCTGTCAAATTTTTCCGAAGATTAGACTTGGGAGGAAAAATGCTTTCAGAGCGAGATCTGTGGAGATGGGAAACAGCCTGTGAGGAGGAGCACTGGGTTGACTTATTTGGAACCCAGTCCAGAGGATGGGAAAACACCTCCGGAGGGTGGTGATGCCTGGGTGACCTGGCTGGGATGGATTAGCCCATGCTGGGGGTCATCTTCTCCATCTTACGGGTGCTCACAGGGTGGATGGGTCCTGCTGTTGCCATGAAGTCTGTTGGATTTAAAGCATCCTCCAGGTGCGTTTCCTATGAAACAGCTTAGGTTTCTCTGTGTTGCTGCACTGCGGGGTGTGTTCCTTCTCACTGATGGCTTCTAAATGGCTAATTCCTGATATTCCCTGGCTTGTGGAAAGGATTTAATTGCCCTCTCTCTCTCTGGGAAGACTTTTATTGGAGCCTTTCAGTACTTAAAGGCAGCTTAGGAGAAAATTGAAGACAGGTTTTTTAGTGGGCATATGGTGATAGGTCAGATGGTAAGATTGACCAAGAGATAGAACAGGTTAGCAAAGGCATACAGTGCCTTTGGAAGACTCTATAAAAGAGTCTGGCACAATAAACACCTGAAGAAAAGTACCAAGATTAGTGTCTATAAAGCCATTGTGCTGTCCACTCTTTTATATGGGGCTGAATCGTGGGTCATCTACCGCCGCCATCTGCGTCTCCTCGAACGCTTCCATCAGCGCTGCCTCCGCACTATCCTGAACATCCACTGGTCTGATTA
>VWZG01009917.1:46221-58754 GCA_013396735.1 Grallaria varia | reverse complement strand
GCGCTTGCAGCAAGCGTGGGCAGAGCCCTGCCCAAATCTTCGTTCATGAAGCCGAGCCATGATGATGATGATGGTGATAGGACAGGGGGTTATGGTTTTACACCAAAGGAGGGTCAATTTAGACCAGATATTAGCAAGAATTTTTTAATGCTGAGGGTGGTGGGACACTAGACCAGATTTCCCAGAGAGGTGGTGGATGTGCCATCCCTGGAAACATTCAAGGCCAGGAGAGATGGGACTTTGAGCTACCTGGTCTAGTTGAAGACATCCCTGCTCAGTGCAGGGTGGTTGGAATCAGATGATCTTTAAAGGTTTCTTCCAACACAAACTATTTTATGATCCTGTGATTTCTGGGAGCCTAATTTTATGTCTAAATAGGATTTCTCCAGGAATATAAAGGGATGAGCAGGTGGTGGTCTTATGGCCAAAATGGAAGGAGCAAATGCTGATTGGGTACAACACAGCTCTTGCAATCAAGATCTGATGATTATTTTTCACATTTTCAAGGCTTTCCTCATAGTCCTCTCCCTTTTTCTTTTGCAATCTGTGTGTCCACACTCCAGTTCTGCTTACCAAAGCCCTCATCCTGCAAAGACTGACTTTCTTTTGCCATTTGGAGGAAAAGAAAATCTTTTCATAAGCTGTGGGAATGTGAGGTGGAACTGCTGCAGCAGAAGATTTGAAAGCTTCGCCTCTATAAATGGTAAGGGCGAATTCAGCACTTTTAAAAGAAATAATAATTTTAATGTACGTCTTGGTGGAGGGTTGAGCTTCATTTGCGTGGTTGTACAAATGCAAGCAAGAAACCATGTTATTTCTAAAGAACTCAACAGCCCAGCTTTGCTTTTCCTTAGCAAAGCTAAATATATACTACAGTGTCCGAGGCCTCTTTTTCTGCATGCCAGAGAATTTTCTGTTCTGTCTACATTGCTCCGCTTTACCACAGAGGCCTTCCTTTGAATCACGCAAGACCTGGTTAATTCCTTATTCCCACATAGATGTGAATTCTGGCTGGATCATCTCATCATCATATTTTAAGCTCATAATATGAGCTCTGCACAGGTTATCTCACAGGGTTCTTCCAGAGACAGTCCTCGCCACGGAAGGAAGTTCCTTTTGCTTTTTGTGATTATTAAAAGGTCTGGGGCACCATTTGCAAGACTGTGTGCCCAGTGCCTTTTAAAGACATATTTTTCTTTTAAAAAAGTGTTGTCTAGCTCTCTGTATGATTTGATCTGTTATCTGTTACCTTCCCTGTGGAAAGTGCATTGCTGCATTTCAGCGATAACCTTATTCCCGTGTATCTGAGTCAATGTTGCTTTAGGTTTCTGTAGTGCTTTTCATTGTGGCATCTCCAGCAGCTTTGCAAGAGTGCTGGAAAGTAGGTCAGTGTTATTCTTGTTTATAATAGAGAGGCTGAGTCTTTAAGTTTCTCTGCAACCAATTTTTTGTTACCTGTGAGTGGTCCTGGCTGCGGAGAAGTTGCTGAGTTTTCCGCTTCCCTTTGCAGTTCTGAACCTCCCCCTTCTTCCCCCTGTGCAACTGCAAACCATCTCTGGGATGTCTGAGGGGAGATCTACAGTCATAGCTGGTACCAAACTTCCCAACTTGAGCTTTTTTTCCCCATAGAATGATTTGATTTAAAAGGGATCTTAAAGCTCATCTCGTTCCAACCCTCTGCCGTGGGCAGGGTCACCTTCCACTAGACCAGGTTGCTCCAAGCCCTGGCCAGCCTGGCCTTGAACATTTCCAGGCATGGGGCAGCCAAAACTTCTCTGGGCAGTCCTTCCAGTTCCTCACTGCCCTCATTTTTATTTTTTCCAAAATCCCTTCATCTGTGTCCCCAGGAATGCTCAGAGCTGCACACACTGGAAGCAGAATGTGAAAATTCATCTCAAATTCAGCAATTAAACTTGACCTTTTCTTCTGTTTGTTTCGTTTTGCATTTTATAATGATTTTTAAAGTTCGTAGAGTTTCCCAGGAGAGGCTGATCCATGGGTTGGAGGGAAAGGAGCAGTCATGGAGGAGAGCTTGTATCAGTCCCAGGTATAACTCCTGCTCTTATTGAATTCGTTGCCTTTACTAAAGTGTTCCAGAAATGGCTTGGAATGTTTTACCCAGAAGCTGTTTGCTTCCATCACTTTCACATCTTGAAGTGCCCTTATCAGAGAATCATGCAATTGTTTGCATTGGAAGAGACTTTCGAGATCATCTCGTTCCAACCTCCCTGCCGGGGGCAGGGACACCTTCCACTAGACCAAGTTGTCCTCTGAGTTTGCTGCTAAATTCATGTGTCCCCCATGTCTCTGTTCCCTCCCTGAAATAAAGCAGTGGTTGCCTTTCCTTGGAGATCACGAGTGGAATGTTGGAAAATAACATTCTTGTGGCAGAGATCTCAACCTGGAAGGATCATATTCTTGAATTTCTTCTGGATCTGTGTGGCTACTGGGATCCCTTACATACTACAGGATGTTTTGTAATCCTCATGGATGTGTGCAAGGAGGCTTTGCTGTGTTGAAAGATGAGGTCTGTGGTGTGCTCTGCGCTGGTCTCCTGGAAGAGGAACTGGGAAAACAGCATCTTGGTGTGTTCAGCATCTGGTTAAGCAAAATACAGGTGTATTGAGGAGTAGTTCTGAGTGGTCCTTCAACAGGCAGACAGAAAAACTTCTCTGCAATTTGTCACACTTGAGGCACTGTGGAGTTGGTTTGGGTCACTGCATCTCATTTTAAGCTACTTTTATGGCATTTTGTAGACATTTGGTGGCTTTCTACAAGAGCATCTTCTTCTGTGGCTCTAATATTTAATTTAAAGCAAAGAGTGTTTTCTTGAACAGAGGAAGGAAGGGCATTTTGAAACTCATGACTGTTTTGAGTAGTGTTGCTTATTTGGATTTGTGGGTTTCTTGTGGGTTTTTGTTTGTTCTACTCTTCTTCTGCCCTTTCCTCCACCTCCTACATGGTCCTAACCAGCCAGTTACCCTAGAAAAGGAATGGGAAGAGCATTTTTAAGGGTTCCATGTTTATATGATAGCAGGCATTTTGCTGGATGAAAATGTTGATGTGAATTTAGGGTATCATGCAAGCCTGAAGTGCCTGACTCCAAATTGGGCAACCACAGAGGATTTATACATTTGAATACGTCCACTCTTCTCTGATTGGACTTGATATGTGATCTAGAGGGGCTGCATGGAAGTCCTTTGGACTTGTAGATGCCTTTAAAAGGTCGTGGTTTAGGTTTGGCAAAAAACTCGGGGTCGTGGTGTGTTCAGTAAAAGGCAAAGTCTGTAGGGAGCAGGCTGGAAAACACCGAGCTGAAGGGATTTCGAAGGAAGGGGAAAGCCTGGAGCGCTCTCAGTAAATTTTGGGAGAGGCCCCTGTTGCCTGTAAATAACTCTGTGCTTGCAGCAGCGTTGGGAAGTTGGGCTCCAAGCGCGTCCCTTGGAAAAGCAATCTGCTTCCTTTCCCAGCCAAAAGATATCAACGTCTAATGCCTTTTCGGTCCATTTCTGCTGCTTCTGGAAGCAGCGAGGATGTGTTGATTCCCAGAACGTTTGCTTACGGCCCATTCCAAAGGTGTGATATCTATGGATGCTTCAAAATGTCCCCGTGAAGCGTTAAAATGTGCCTTGTTTGGGTGTGCGTGTTAAAATTGGGCTTCTCCCCTTTTCCCCCAGGACCCAAAAAAACTTTGGAGAATTATAAAGTTGTAAACAACTGCAACTCTGTTCGAAAGTTAAATGGCAAATAACTAAATGTGGAGGAGTTTGCTTTTCCCTGCCACAGAGTCGTCGTTGCTTTTGGAACGGGGCCCGACAGGGGTGTAAATTAAGAGTTTCCCAGTTATATCTAACCTGCTTTGAAAATTAATGCGTGAAAATTAAAAGTAGAGGAATCAGACCCTTTAGAGACGGGTGCTACCCGCAGTCCCCTCCTTCCATGGTCTTGGGCATGAATAGTTGTACCTCTCAGCAACAAGTCTAATAAGGATATTTAATGAATGTGATATTATACATGTGAAGGTCAGCAGTGCTGCGCTGAAAAGAATTCAGATCATGCTGTTTAAAAGGGCTGCAAGAGGTGTTGCAAACTACGAGTAAGATTTATTTCTTTGAAAATAGTTATCATCCTTGCAGGCAAGAGGAGGTGCTTGCAGAGAGCTTTGTCCGTGGCACACTCGCTGTTTTAAAGATGCTGTGCTCATCTTAAATAACTTAATGCCGTGCAAAAAAAGCTACTGCTCTTAGGTAGCTCAAAAGTTGATATTATTTTTGCCTTTTTTTAAAATCAATTAGCAGAATAGAAATGTCACTGCTATACACAGGCTGGAGAAACTCCGTGTTAGTTTTTGACGGGATGCTCCTCTAAGAGAACATGGCTAAGGATGGAGCCATGGAAGGAGGTGGATGGATGCTGAGCTGCCTCTTGGAAACAGCAGAATTCAGCCTTTGATTCTGATTTTTTTGCCATATGAAGTCATTGCTCCCCAAACTCCAGTTCCTCTGTCCTTTGTGTGCTGTAAATTGTCACTCGGTTGAAATAGCATCGTCTTCTAGACCAAGGAGAGGGGGAGGCTGAGAGAGTCCCCTTTGGGTTTGTTTTTTCTCACATCATGAATACTCAGCCCGGGGATGTCTGTCAGGAAGGGAGTGAGTTTGGTGGCTAAGTATATATAATTATTTTATTATAATATATTTGGGGTTTTTAATTCCAATTTGCAAGAGGCTTGTTCCTCTTGTTAAACATGTGGGGTTTTGGCAGCACAACTGCCAAATTTTGCCTTATTTGTGTGACACTACACAAATAAGCTTGAGGGCCGATCGTGAGGGTTTTCTGCAAGCAGATACTGCCCTCAGCTCCCCAGAATGTTCTCATTCTGCAAATAACCACGGAATCACGGAATGGTTTGGGTTGGAAGGGATCTTAAAGAACATCTCGTTCCAACTCCCCTGCCATGGACAGGGATAGCTTCCACTAGACCAGGTTGCTCCATTCAAGCCCCATCCACCCTGGCCTTGGACATTTCCAGGGATGGGGCAGCCACAGCTTCTCAGCACAACGTGTGCCAGGGCCTCACCACCCTCAAAGGCAAGATTTTCTTCCTGATTTGTGACCTGACCGTGTTGTCTGGCAGTGGGAACCCATTCTCCCTTATCCTGACATTTGTCCAAAGTCCCTCTCCAGCTCTCCTGGAGCCCCTTTAGGCACTGGAAGGGGCTTCTTCTCCAAGTTGAACACCCCCAGCTCTCCCAACCTGTCTCCAGAGCAGAAGGTGCTCCAGCTGTTGGAGCATCTTTATGGCCTCCTCTGGACTGAAACTTTCTTTGTGCTGAAAATGTGACCCTGGCCGTGCAGGTGTTCATGTGCTTATGGGCAAGGTTTTATTTGCCACTTGGAAACAAGACGATTTCTGCTGAGGAACTCAAACTGGTAAGGGATGGGCTTTCTTGCCACTGGTGCACCTTGGAGATGCAGCGCTTGAGCCCTTCACCTACTGCTCCACCATCCCTTTGCCTCAGTCCCTTTTTAAATTTTTTTTTTTTTTTTTTAATATCTACAGATGGATAAGTAAAAAATATTGGAGATAAGTAAAGCGGTTTAGTGGAACACAGCCAGCTGTTCCCCACAGCAGGCAGGATTAAAGTGCAGCTGGCTTTTAGTCCCTCTGTGGTCTGGAAAATGATTCATTTTATTCCAGAGCAGATACAGTTGAAATAAGGTGCTTGACGCCATCAAACGTTGCAACCAGTGGAACAAAGCAAGACAACCAAGATTTAAACGACCTGATATTATTCACCTTCCTCTCTTGTAGTCGCAGACTGATGTATTTATGTATTTTGTGTTGTGAGGTGAACGAACGAGGGGTTATTTTGTGATACAGTTTGTTGTAAGAAGGAGGAAAAGCTCCGTGAAAGGAATGTGCTGCTGCTGTTTCCATGTGGGATGTCTTTATGGTTATCCTGCCCCTACCAGGACACACACACACACACACACACACACACAGATCCCAGTCAAGTAACAAAACCTCTTGTTCTTCAGACCAAAAGTCAGTGGACTGAAAGTCCACTCTTGAGGGAGTAAGGAATTTGATGTTCTTGTTTTGGATGTTTCTATTGCATCCTTGTTACCCGAGAGATTAAGTCCAAGTGGGATTCAACTTCAGGAAGAAAAATTCACTTTGTGTGTTTAGGTGGTGTAACTGATGCCTTGGTGGGAAGATTATCACGACTTCAGGACAAGTCTAAATCCTTCTGATGAATATTGATGCCAGGGAATGTCCAGTGCGATGCATGAGAATAAACGTGGCTCTTGAAAAACTTCTCAAATCCCACTGCATCAAAGGTTCAATATACCCTTTGCTTCCCTCTCTGGGTCCCTGTTGATTTAGGAAACCATAGGGGGTTTTTTTGGGGTGTGTTTTTGGCCTCACCCATCTCCCCTCACGTCACAGCTGCTCTGGAATGTGCAAACTGCTCTTCAGCTGCAGGAGCACCTGATGAGACTCGTGTTTGACACCCGGGCCAGTTTCCTCAACTATCTGGAGGGGGTTCACCATCAACCCATGGGAACCCTCTTCAGCTTCCAGCCGTGTCCTCTTCATAACATCCCTGACCCAAAAAGCCAAGGAGTGCCACTGAGGCTGAGTGTGCCCCTCTCTGCTTGCCATGGCTTTTCAGCTGGGTGGTGCTTCTGGACATCAGCTTTTCTCTCAGGGAACCTACAGTTTGGTTTCTGCTGCCTGTGGCCGATTGTTGTGATGATACCCCTGATGGTCTCCCCTGGTGGGGCCTTTGAATGGCCCTTGGGATAAATCCTGTCCAGGAAGAATCATAGAATCAACTGGGCTGGAAGAGACCTCTGAGATCATCAAGTCCAACCCTTGATCCAACACCGCTGTTATTAGTAGATGATTAGTAGATCATGGCATTCAATGTCTAGTCTCATCTCAAAAACCCCCAGGGAAGGTGAATCCACCCCCTCTCTAGTGTCTAGATATGAAATTGTAGAATCATTAAGTTGGAAAAGACCTCCAAGATCAAGTCCAGCCTTTGACCGAATACCACCATGGCCACTAAAACATGTCATGAAGTGCCAGGAAATCTACTTGTTTTTTTGAACACTTCCAGGGGTGGTGACTTCAACTGCTTCCCTGGGCAGCCTGTTCCAGTGCTTAACCACCTTTCAGTGAAGAAATTTTTCCTTATATCCAGCCTGAACCTCCCCTGGCACAACTCGAGGTTGTTTCCCCTTGTCCTATTGTTAGTTGCCTGGAAGAAGAGGCTGACCCCCATTTCACCACAACCTCCTTTCATGGAATTGTAGAGAGCAATAACGTCTCCCCCAAGTATTCATGGAGAGGAAGTTTGGAAGTGAGAAGGTCCACGTGGAGAAACAGGCCCTGGAAGACCTCATACTCCTGTTGAGAAGCCTTTGTGATGCCTGTTTGTCTGGTTGTTCAATGTGCAGTGGCATTTCCCAGGAGGGCACCCACTGTCTCATCTTTCTGTGCCACCTTTTGGCTCCACTGGCAGGTGATGTGTCCCCCTGATGCCTGTGTGACATCCAGCCTGAGCAGTACCTCGCAGGTCCTACTTGCAGCTCTAAACACCAGCAAGACAATGGTGATTTGCTGGAGAACTGCACGAACTCACGGGGTTTTATTGCTCAAGTCAAAGTAGAGGGAGGCAGTTAGAATGATTGGCTGGGTGGACTTAATTAATTCATAATTTATGGCTTGTTTACTGTTTTCCTGAGCGCAAATTAGCGGGATTTTTCTTTAAATCCTATTTGAACTTGGTTACCCTCAGCTGCTTCCTCTAAACATTTCTCTGAGCTCATTTCATGACAGATTATTCGTGAGCGGTTCACTGCCAGTAGCAGATATCTGAAAATGGAAACATTTTGCCTCAAAGTGCAAGCCATGCTGTACGTTTGTGTTGGCTGGCTGGACAGATACAAATTGCAGTTCTAGATTGCTCTTGACCTTGTGGTAGGATGTGCTGTTTGCTGAACCTGGATGCTGCTAGGAATGATCCTGCTGGTAAATGAGTTTGGGAGGGCACCCAAACTTCAGAAGGCAGGGGTGGGCAGGAAGGTTTCCCAAATAAGACAACAGCCCTGGGGAGTATTTGCTCAGAAATTTTGCCCTTGCCTTGCTTTTATCATTGCCTTGTTTGTGTGTGTTTTTATTTGACTCAAAGTTCATTGAAGGCTTTGCTGGGAGAGCCCCTTCAGCCATAACCTTTAAAACTGCCATGTGAAGTGCAGGGGTTGTCAGGAGTGCGACTCCCTGGAAGTGACGCGGTGACAACGCAGTTGAGGGTTTCATCCCACTCAGTTCTCCGAGTGTGCCTTGCTTGTGCAATGAAAATCTGCACTTAGTTTGTGTTTTCCCCACTCCTTTCTGCAACGTCAGTGCTCGGCATCCACCCTGAGATCCCGGCAGTTCTTCCCATGAAGTTCCAGGCAGAGCAGGCTCCCATCTCCTTGGTGGAATTCCCTTTTTCTCAGCCAATGGATGCAGGTGCCTTTTTTCATAACAAGAGTGACTGTCTCTGACTCAGAGGAAGGGGTTGCTTTTGGTAAATGTGGTTTGCACAGCCTGGCTCTTGCTGCAGGAACCCACCACTGTATCACCAACATCCAGCCAGCCCTGCAAAACAAAACCCTTGACTTATCAGTTCTTCTTCTTTAGTTAAAGCTTGGCTGTGTGTCATACTTGGTCAGGGGGACCAGAACATCTTCATTCCGTTGTCCAGTCGGTGTAAGCAGTGATGCTCAGGACAGGCAGCTCCTGCTGCTGAAGGTGTTGGAGGCTGGGGCTGTCCTGGTGAAGCACCCAGGAGCAGCAGGAGTTATTCAAGGCAGGTGCCTCACCTTTCTGTCCTTGGCCCCTTCAGCTCTGTAATAAATTGGCCTGGGTGTTATAATTGCATTCCACCTCCCTCCCTCTTCTCTTCCCCTCCCTGCTCCTTCTGCCCATCCTCAGTGTTTCATTTATACAAGTTCTGCTGCAAAGGAAACTCTGAATTAAAAAAAACACATAACCCAATCTGATAGAGACAGGAAGGGGAATCCCATTGCTCTTCACATCATTCCCATCCATATTTCAGGAAAGGATGGAAAATCTTGCAGTCAACATGTTTTTAGCTGCAAAACAGAGCTTTGTAAATGCAGCAGTGAGTGGGGTAGGGAGAGAGCTGGGATGTTCCCCTGCTCAGTGTGAGCACCCCAGGTGACCAAGGATGAGGATGAGTGGGGTGCAGAGGATCTCAGTAACCCTCTAGTACTCGAACCGTTGTGCCAGACATGCTCCGTATGAAGTTACCAATTGCGTATTTATATATTTGTTATATTTATTATATATATATATATATATTATACATTTTTATATATTATATGTAGGATATCGTAGAATGGTTTGGGTTGGAAGGAGTCTTTAAAACCACGGGCAGAGATGTCACCCACCAGATCAGGTTGCTCAGAGTCCCATCAAACCTGACCTTGAACACTTAGGGATGGGGCATCCCCAACTTCTGTGGACAGCCTGTGCCAGTATATTTTCCATATTGTAATTGCACACATTTCTTTGCTTATTTTTATTCCCTTCCCTGATGATTTGAATCCATTGCATGTTGGTGCTGCTTGGTCCTTCTCTGCAGTGTTTCTCTTCGGTGCAGTTCCACACCAGGTGATGCCCATGGAGCGTGGAAGTGTAGCTGGGAGGGGAATTGCTGCCCAAATAAATGCCAGGTGACTGCTCAGTGCAGCCTGGCAGGTTGACAAATGCAACCTTTCCTTTTTTTTGCAGGGGCTTGTTTGTTGCCATTAGTTCTTTGTATTTTTGCTTTGTTTGTTTTGGTTAATTTTTTTCTTTGGAGAACGAAATAAGGGCTGAGAAGTGTCACTCCTCTGAGCACGAGCAGCTCCCAAGAAGTTTCCAGGCTCAAGAAATATGGGCATTTGGAAGCACCTGCCATCATTTGAGGATGCTCTGTAGGCACCAACGTGACTTGCTTTGTTGCTTCTGTTTAATCAGCAGGTTTTTAATTAATATGGAAAAGGTCCTAAATAAAGCTTTTTTCCTTTTTTTTTTTCCTTATTTTTCCCCACTCCCCATCTGCCAATATAAAACTGGTGAAACCTTCTGGCCATGAAAAATGCCCTGAAGATTGGGAAAGCTGCCAGGCCAGGGATGGGAGTTGCCTCTCTAATTACTTTTATTCCATCTCCAATTCTTTACATGTTGGTCCAGCACCTTTAAGAAACTGCTGCTGCAGTGTGTTGGTTTTATAACTCAGAAGAATCTTTAATAATCCCTATCATTTCATATTTATATGAGAAGTTTTCTCTGTAATTCACATATCACATCCAGAAATGGTGATTCTGTCGTGGAAAGAAACAACACACCCAAAACTGGATTTTCTTTTTAATTGAGGTTTCTAACCTTAATTACAGCTGGCTATTGGTTCAACAAACATTTTGCTTGAGGGAGAAATCCATTGACAGCATTTTCACCTCACTGAAAGACATAAAAATGAAACCCTGGATATTTTGTTCTCATTTGCAAATGCAGAGAAATAGCAATTTGGAGGATGAATAATGGAAAAGGGACGTGGTAGTCTGTGGGAGAAGTGAGTCAGTCCTGCTTGCTGGAGAAGGCTGGAAGTTCACCCAGAAAGAAGCACCTCTTGCCATGAATGAACGAAGGAAAATGTGTGTGGATGTTATTTTTAATAACAGACGTGACATTTTGGAGTTCCTAGGTGGTTGTGTGGGAATCCAAGGGGTGTGCAGGGAGACGCTGTAAAATGGAGCTGTGCAGTAGTGAAAAGTAGGAGTAGACGTATCCTGATGTTCTGGAGAGGCTCTTATGGAAGGAAAATTGGGAGATTTTGGCTTTGCTGATTATACACACACTATCGTACCTTCCCACCCAAAATTCAGCTTTTTTTTGTTTTGTTTTGGTTTGGTTTTTTTTTGCTGAGCAATTACGGCAGGATGCACAGAAAGCTGTTGGTTTTATAAATGGATTTATTTGTTGGGTAAGGATGAAACTTGTGGGTTTTTTACAGGGACAGAGAGGAAGGAGGGACAGTATAGTGACAACCTGTGGAGGCTGGAAGGTTATATGTATCCTTTCCCTTTCCCTTCTTATTTTCTTTCCCCCTCCTTGTTTCTGCTTCCTCGAGGATGTTGTTTCTGTGCAGTCTTTGGGTTCATTTTGCTGCTCAGGAACTTCCTGGCCCCTCTGACTGCACAGGGTGTTGGTTGGTGGCATCTTCATGTCATGGGTTATCATTAAATCCCCTTTTCCTCCCTCTGCCCTGTAATGAGACACAGACAATTTCTGTAGGGTGAAGTGGGAGAGGAGATAAATGTCTTCAGGGTGATTTCATCCTGCTTTTATTTTCTCTTTTCCTTTTGTCTTCCTTTCTTCTTTTCCTCCATGGGAAGCCAGATGCAGATGGAGAAGGATGCACTTAGGGGCTGTTGGTTTAAGTGACACAGGATGGAGCTTTATGTTGTATTTCTCCCAAGTAACAAGTGAAAGGAAAAGAGGAAACAGCCTCAAATTGTGCCAGGGGAGATGTAGATTGGATATCAAGAAAAAAAAATATTCATAAAAAGGATTGTCAGGCATTGGAAGAGTGTAGTGGGTTGACCCTGGCCAGGGAAGTGGTGGAGTCTCCATCCCTGGAGGGACGTAAAAGAAGCGTAGATGTGGCACTTGGGTCATGGTTTGGAGTTGGCAGTGCTGGGTGAACGGTTGGATTGGATGATCTCTTCACCCAGGCACTCAGCAATAGGACAAGGGGGCACGGGCTTCAGCTCTGCCAGGGGAAATTTAAGTTGGATATTAGAAAGAAATTCTTTGCAGAGAGAGTGCTCAGGCATTGGAATGGCCTGCCCAGAGAGGGGGTGGATTCACCGTCCCTGGAGGTTTTTAAACTGAGATTGGACGTGGCACTGAGTGCCATGATCTGGTAAACTGACTGGAGTTGGAGCAAGGGTTGGACATGATGATCTCTGAGGTCTTTTCCAACCCAATCAATTCTCTGATTCTATGATCTTAAAGGACTTTTCCAACCCCAATGATTCTGTGATCTGTCTGTCACACCGTGGTATAACAGATTCCTCATGAATTGGGGAATCCTGCTTTGGAGAAGGAATTTGGTAGGCCTGGTAAGTCACCTGACATGGATGTTAAAAGCACTGGCACTAATTTACTTAGCACAGGGTGAGCTGATAAAAGATGAGTGGAAGGTACCATATGTCAGAGAAATCAGAATTTGAAGGGGAGTTTGAGTTGAAAATTGCAAGTTCTTGGTTGCTATGGGTGGGATTTTTCAACCTTCCCCTGGTTCTCTTTCCCATCTGGAGGTTGCTGAGGACAGAGAAACCAAAACAGGTTATGCAGGTTTTTTGCAGTCTGAAAACAAAAAGGATAAGAAACAAACCAAACCAAACCAACCAACTTAAAACAATCTAAAAAAAAAAAAAAAAAAAAAAAAAAAAATAATACCTTCTTC
>VWZG01009917.1:6931-46205 GCA_013396735.1 Grallaria varia | reverse complement strand
AAAATATCCTCTTGTAGTCAATAATAAATCTCACTGTTTCCTGCAGACCACAGACTACCACATTTATTAGGGAAAATATGTTGCAACCCACACAAGGTAATCATGTACCTCCTCATGCTAAATATATAATCAAGCATAAAATTGCACAGAATTGTGGGTGCAGGAAAGGGGAAAAAAAAAAAAGGTGGTGGTGGTGGCGTGTTGGACCAGGGAGACAATAAATCCACAAGAGAGAAGAAGGTGTGTGTGCACCTCCAGCAGTGGACCTGAAAACCAGCAGGGCAAATTGAACAAGGAATTAATGGATTCAATAATTGTTGATACTCTTGCGTGGAGGTGGAATTTTCTTTGGAAGATGCCTTGTGGTCACACAAACGAGCTGAAAGGCAACAAATGGGAGCTGGAGAACCTTTTGATGTGCTGGAAGGGAGCAAACTAAACTCCTTATTTTCAATTTATTTATGAAATCCTGGAGTGGTGCTGCTCAGAGTTAATTTCTCTGGGCCAAAGGAAGTCGTGCTGCGTAAATGGCACTTAAAGGACTTGTTAAATATCCATGTTTTAAGAATCAAAAGTGGTGATCTTCTGTGCATTTGTATCACGGCCCATATCATCACTTACAGAGAAATGTAACGGGGATGAATAATAACATTTTTCTTATTAGCTTCCTTTTGAGGTGGGTGAATCTGAACCTGAGCAATTTGCAGCAGAGCACATCTGAGCAGGCATCATTTGAACATTAATGGCTGAAAAGGAAGCTGGGGTGAATGCAGAGTAGTGGATTTTATTTTAGTTTCTGTCATATCTTTTCTGTTTTCTGCCATTATAGACTTTCTGTATATTTTTTTGGTGTCCAACTCTTTGTATATCCATTTGTCTGTTTTTTACAAACAAGCCAAAAACCAGCTTCCATGTGGAATTATTCATTTCAGATAATGGAGGAATGTTTTAAAGGATGCTCATATGTTGAATATCTTGGTGTTGCAGGAGAGGAAGGGACAGGTTGCAAAGAGCTTTGTAAGGGGGAAATACTGTCCTGTGAGGGAATGGGGAGCAAGGGTTAAATCTCAGGATAAGGAGAAAATTCCATGAATGTGTGAGGCAAGAGCTTGGTCAGAAGAAGAGTTACAGGAACAGGGTTAGGCATTTGGAGTGGTTGAGCCCTGACTTTCTAATTTCACCTTTTGGCTGTCGTGGTTTTATACCCATATTTTTATTCCTGCTCTTCCCAGCTGGACGAGAGAAGAAAATAGAATGAGAGACCTGAAGACAGGGAGATCACTTATTAATTACCCTCGTGGGCAAACCAGACTCGGCTTGGGGGGCGTTAATTTATTATTAAAATTTTTATTTATTATTAAAATTATTATTTATTTATTATTAAAACAGATTTGGGTAGTGAGAAACCGAATTAAAATGGAACCCACACCTTCCCTCCATNACACCTTCCCGCCATACCCCGGTTTTTTTTCCCAGGCCCAAAGTCATCCCTTCCCTCCCCTCTCCTCTCCCTCGTGGGGATCCAGCTGTGGTTGTTCTACCTCTGGGCTGCTCCTCCCTCCTCACACGTCCCCCTGTTCCAGCCCAGCCCTTCCTTCCCCTTTTGCCTCCACTGTCAATTCAAACCCTGTGTAACAACATCCCAGACTCGTTTCCAGGTCCCAAAGCTGCTCTAACAAAGCAAACCAGGAGTTGTTTCAAGCCATGACCTGTGATAAAATATGTTTGTCCAAGTTTTCTAAGTTTCTGGACATGCAAATCTCCCATTCTAATGCCCTTTTTTTTTATTTTTTTTTTTAATTTATGTTATTTTTCCCCCTCGTAGTGCTGTATTTACCTCACAATGTAATGTTAATGATCTAACATATTCTTGCATAAAATATATTTGTTTGTAGTTCTGCTTTCCTGGAAGAAACACCCTACTAGGTGAAGACACCAAGGATATTTTAAATTCCCATTATCAAACAAATTTTGTGCAAAGGCAAGAAAGATGTGTGTTTATAATGCAATAATTTAGGTAGAGCAGCACTAATGCAAAGTTGAACATGGTCGGCTCTTTGCATTCTGTTCCTAAATTAAAACAAACAAAAAAAAAAATAAGAGGATCAAACAGCAAAAAAACCACAAAAAACAGAACAAAAAACCACAAACAAAAACCAAAAAAACACCAAACAAAAAACCAAAAAAAAACCCAAAAAAATTCCTTTTAATATTTCATGGACAAGAGCAAGGATGTGATTTATTTGTATAATTTAAACACTTCGACAGAGAGAAAAGCAACATTAGAATGTAAATATCTCCTGGGGAAGAGGCAGGTTGCTGTTTGAAGGACTTCAGATGGCAGAGCTGGTGTGTTGGGAGGCCCTCTGTGGGCTCCAACCACTGCTGTGGGTTCTAACCACTGCTGTGGGCTCCAACCACTGCTTCCAGAAGAGCCTCCAGATGAGGGGTTTCTGCTCCAGGGAACAGGGCTGGGGAACCCCGAGAAGCCCCGTGACAAAGGAGAAATCTTTCCTGGATTTTTGTGACGTAAACTCATCGTTTTCTGCTGAGCATCAGTTTCTCACTTCCGTTGTCTTTGCTGCCTCAAGGACCAAAGGACAACACTCTGGATGGCAGTGCTAGGGGACAGTGCCCGTGCCGTGGGGGTTGGAATTCTGGAGGGGATGTGGAGGAAGGTGGGGCTGCTTTCTGTCAGCAGCATCAGTTTTTGCATCCTGGGGGAGCAAGTTCGTAGAAACAGAAAATGGTTTGGGTTGGAAGGGACCTTAAGGATAATCCATGGGCAGGGACACCTTCCACTAGAGCAGGTTGCTCCAAGCCCCATCCAACCTGGCTTTGAAGACTTTGAGAGAATGGGACAGCCACAGCTTCTCTGGGAAAGCTGTGCCAGGGCCTGCCCACCCTCACAGGGAAGGAAGGTTTTATTCCTAATATCTCAGCTCAACCTTCTCTCTTTCAATTGAAGCCATTCTCTTTGTCCTGTGACTCCGTGCACTTGTCCAAAGTCCCTCTCTCTCTTCCTTGTAATCCCTCTTTTCTCTGGATTCTCTTCTGATTCCTCATCAAACTTGGCAGTAGAGTTGGACCCAGTGTGGCTGTGACTGGGTGCAGCCCTGAGAGGTGTGACAGTGACCTCCCCATGTCAGTGTCCTTTTGGCACGACATTTTTAACTGATTCCACCGGTCCTTGTGTGACCTTCAGCTGTTTCTACGAAGTCATTGATCAGAATGACCCAGGGCCAGCCATGTGTCTTGGAATCACAGAATCCTTAAGGCTGGAAAAGACCTCAGAGATCATTGACTCCAACTGGTACCCCAGCACTGCCATGTTCATCACTAGACCATATCCACATCCCTTTTGAACACTTCCAGGGATGGTGATTCCACTGCTTTACTGGGCAGCCTATTCCAGTGCCTAATCCATCCCCTGCTGGACTGTTCTGGAAACATGTCCCTTCTCTGGTAATTACATGCATGTAATTATAGCCTGATATCTTGTGGTTGATGAGCTTTTAAACTCTGGGACACGTCGGTGTTCTCTGGTGGCTCCAGATGATGCTCTGTTCTTTGGTCGCTCCAGATGATGCTCTGTTCTCTGGTCACTCCAGATGATGCTCTGTTCTTTGGTCGCTCCAGATGATGCTCTGTTCTCTGGTCACTCCAGCTGATGCTCTGTTCTTTGGTCACTCCAGATGATGCTCTGTTCTTTGGTCACTCCAGATGATGCTCTGTTCTTTGGTCGCTCCAGATGATGCTCTGTTCTCTGGTCGCTCCAGATGATGCTCTGTTCTCTGGTCACTCCAGATGATGCTCTGTTCTTTGGTCGCTCCAGATGATGCTCTGTTCTTTGGTCGCTCCAGATGATGCTCTGTTCTCTGGTTGCTCCAGATGATGCTCTGTTCTTTGGTCACTCCAGATTGATGCTCTGCCTCACAGGATTCAGTGTCATCAGTGTGATCTTGTGGTTGAAAACACACCACGGGGTTCAACAAGCCACGTTTTCCATAATTCCACACCGACTGGAACTTTTAATAACTGTTTCTCCTGGCTGAGCATTTGGTCACCAGCAGTGGAAGAGCCAATGCATTGAGCTGTGCCTTCCTTCCCGGAGAGCAACCAAGGGTTAAATTGCCCAATGCAGCCAAAAATTAAATTATTCTTTAATAATTGAGTCAAAAAAATCAGATGTTTCTTCTTTTTCCTTTTTTTTTCCTTTTTATTTTCCTCTTCCTGGATTTGTTGTTAGACTGGCAGGCCATTAATGAGCCCGGTATTACCTGTTTTACCCTTTAGCTTTGATTCAACGTTAGCTTTTCCTTTGGAATTCCCTTGATTCTTCCCAAATGGTGTCACAAATCAGCACTAATGAGCCAAATCGCTGCTTGCCCTGCTCTTTCACAGTGTTGGTGCTCATGTTACCAAGACTTGCTGGGTTTAATCACATTTGAGCTGCTATTTTTGGGCTTTCCTGAGCAACTGATGGGATGGACATTAATTTCCACCGACTTTCAGGGAGAATTTTGTATTTCAATGTTTTTCAAATATTTTCCAGAGGTAGAAATAAGTTACAAACACTTCTGATTTATCTGAATTGTTTCTGAGTTCACTCTTCTGTCCTGTACCGGCTCCATTGTTAAAATTTACTTTTGCCTGTCCCCTCCCCTCCCTTTTTTTATTTTTTTTAGTTACTTGGGGTATTTTTGGGGCTGTAGATTTCTTGTATGATTTTTGGTGGTGCTGCGTAGGGGGGATTTTTATGTCTCTTCCTCTGGTTGGTTGGTTTTCCTTCTTTTTTTCCCCCAAGTTTATATGCAAATATCTGATTCTGGAGTGTTTTATAGTTCTTCCCTCCATATAGGAATTGTTATCATCTTCCCTAGCTGAGAACTGTGGACATCCAGGAAGGAATACCTTTGAAATTCCTACATGTTGTTGATATTTTATCACCTCTTGCACATCCAGTTATTTGCCCTTCTCTTTTTATACTCATATATCTTTTTAAAACAGGCCTTTTAAAACCAACAAGGTTCTAAATTTTTTAATAATTTTTGAGTTAGTTTTCTTTTTTCTTTTTTCTGTTCTTTTTTTTTTTTTTAATTCACTCTATGAGTGAGTGGTGATTACAGAAGCAGCCACTAATTTCAAGGTCTTTGATCCATTCCTCTCTATCAAGATGAGGCCTATCACAAAATTCCCTTGAGTGAAGAGCAATGCTTGCTGAGACAGGAAACGCGCCAGATGTTATATTAAATAATTCCAGGGATGTTTTAGTCCTGACAGGAGGAGACTTCAAGCATGTACCAGTCACTATGAAGTCCCTTAAGAGAACATTTTTCCTTGCACTTCAGAGGCAAGTCTTGGTCTTCTCTGGTGTGTCCTCTTACTCTGTGTTATGCTTGTTTGTCATTGGTGTGGAAATGCTGTCAGGTGTGGTTTTGAATGCTCCTGCTTTGTTGGTCACTCTTGAAGATGTTACAACCTGGAAAAATCATGCCCTGAGTATTCAAAGCCCTCTCCTTGTTTTCGAAGAATCATAATATGGTTTGGTTTGGAAGGGATCTTCAAGATCCACTCCTTCCAATCCCCCAGCATGGGCAGGGACACCTTTTTTGATGCCATCCATCCATATGTGGCTGTCACATCTTCCCTAGTGGAAGAGCTGATCTTCACTGTAGACTGGGAATGTTTTGGCCATCCCAGTGCTCTTTGGAGGAGCCGCTGGCTGAAATAACTGGGTCCTGTCTGAAAGGTTGACACTCATCTACTGAATCAACGCTTTTTGTGAAATTCTTTCCCTTTTTTGATGGTTGTACTGGACTGTAATGAAGCTTGCATCCCCATCCGCCTCTCTGGCTGAAAAGGTCTTGGTTGACTTTGTCATGTCATGTGTCAAAGATTTATTCAAATGCTGTAGAATTTTACTTCATTAAGTGAAAAAGTTTGACAGGTTCCTGCTAAGGACAGTGATGTGGTTTCTGGGTTTTCCCAGAGGTAAAAATAGCATGAGAGGCTGGGCTGGACTGTGACAGCAGAGAATTCTGACAGAATTATGAGAGGAAGAAGCTCTCTTGAGACCATAGCTTGAAATCACAAGCTGGTGTTTGCTCTCTCCTGAGGATTTTGGGTTGTGGTTGATGGGCCTTATCTTTATTTTGGATTCTTGTGCCTCTCTTTGGTTCATTACAGGCTTGTTTCAGAGAGGAACAAATCCATACCATGGCTGGAACAACATACTGAGACTCACTTGGGAAATCCAAGTATTTTAAAGAGATGCTGAGAGGTGTCTGATTTGGGGGTTATTTTAAAAGTTAATCAACTTAGAAATTTGAAATGAATGCGTGTATGTTGGAATTGTCATAGAACCATAGAACGGTTTGGAACGGAAGGGACTTTAAAAATCATCTAATTCCAACCCCTTCCAAGGGCAGAGACACCTTCCACTAAACCAGGTCACTCAAAGTCCCATCCAACCTGTCCTCGAACACTTTCAGGGATGGGGAGTGTATTTTAGATACACAGGTTGACATACATGCAATACTGAAATGCTTTTCACTGAAGGAGAAACTTGTGTGTGCAGAACTTCTGGAGAAGACCTAAAAGAATTAAATGCCTGAAAACTGAGCAGGTTCTTCCCTTTCAGAAAAATGTGGCTTTCAGACTGTCCAGGTTTTGCAAAGTAAAGTCAGTCTCGCGTTATCTAATCCTGAGAGTCCTTCAAGTTTAATTTATCTCTGTTGGATTGATGGACAGGTGGATTCTCCTTCTCAGCTTTTGTGAGACTCTCCCACCCAATACTGTGTCCAGGTCTGGGGTCCCCAATATAAGAGGGATGTGGAGCTGCTGGAGCGAGTCCAGAGGACACCATGAAGATGCTTCATGAGCTGGAGCCCCCCTGCTCTGGACAAAGGTTGGGAGAGCTGGGGGTGTTCAACCTGGAGAGGAGGAGGCTCCAGGGAAACCTTAGAGCTCCTCCAGTGCCTAAAGGGTCTCCAAGAGAGCTGAAGAGGGACTTTGGGCAAGAACCTGGAGTGCCAGGACAAGGTAGAATGTCTTCCTACTGAAATAATGGAGATTTAGAGTAGATATTAGAAAGAAATTCTTCCCTGGGAGGGTGTTGAGGCCCCGGCACAGGTTGCCCAGAGAAGCTGTGACTGCCCCATCCCTGGGAGTGTCCAAGGCCAGGTAGGACAGGCCCTGGAGCAATCTGGGCTAGTGGAAGGTGTCCTTGCCCATGGCAGGGGTGTTGGAACTAAGTTTCTAACAGAAACCATTCTGTAGTTTTGTTTTGTTTTGTCTTGTGAGGTTTTTTGCTTGTTTTGTTTTAGTTTGTTTGTTGCTTGTTTTGGGTTTTTCCCTTTGTTTTTTTTTTTTTTTTTTTTTTTTTGGGTTTTTCCCTTTTTTTTTTTTTTTTTTTTTTTTTGGATGGCCTTTTTAGCTTTGAATAACTTTTTAACCATAAAATTTCAGAACCATCAGTTGAGCTTGAAGAGTCCTCTGTGTATACAAGAGGCACTGTTAGCTCATGTAGCTTTTTTTTGTAATTAAATAGCCTCCGAAGGAAGGATGTGCACGCTCTTGCAAACCACTGTGGTCAACACACAGAATATCTTCTTTGTGTGTTTGTGTTTGGACCAGCGTGGAGAGAAACCCCTTGGGGGTTTATCTGTGTTCTCTTTATTCTTCTGTGTTTATAAACACACACACAACCAGGAAGGCAGGAAGAAAAAGGGGGTTTGCCAGAGAGCAAACTAAATCACAGAATAACGATCCCACAGAGGAACACGAGCGGGAGCAGCGAGGGTCAGGCTGAATTAATGAAATTACATCGTTTGAGGTTGTTATTTTAAGAGCTCTTCCATCTCTCTGTGCCCGAGCGCCGGTGCCACGCTGTTAAATCCAGGAGGCTGAATTGCTTCGGTGTCTCTGAGACAATACCCTGGTACGGGAGGGATGCCTTAATGGCTGGGGTTAACTCAGAGCAGCAGCTGCTTATCCTTCCTTTCCTTTGGTATGGGAATAGCAGGAACAGCGTGGCTACGGTGGGAGGGGATGGTTATTGCCATGGTTTAAATAGTGGCTGTTGCACGTGGAATATGAGCCAGCCTGCGTGTCTCAATTTGAGGTGAGAAGCCAAGAAGGCCAATGGCATCCTGGCTTGTATAAAACAAAAAGTGTGGCCGGAAGGACCAGGGCAGTGACTGTCACTCTGTGCTTGGCACTGATGAGGCCACACATTGAGTGCTGTGTCCAGTTCTGGGCCCCTCGGCTCAGGAAGGACATTGAGGGGCTGGAGCGTGTCCAGAGAAGGGCAATGGGACTGGGGAAGGATCTGGAGAGTAAGTCACATGAGGAGCAGCTGGGGGAGTTGGGGTTGTTTAGCCTGGAAAAAAGGATGCTCAGGGAAGACCTTCTCACTCTCCACATCTCCCTGGAAGGAGGTTGTAACCAGGTGGGGGTCAGTCTCTTTTCCCGGGCAACCAGCTACAGGACAAGAGGAAATGGCTTCAAGCTGCGCCAAGGAGGTTCACGTTGGACATCAGGAAGAATTTCTTCATGGAAAGGGTTATCAGTCACTGGAACGAGCTTCCCATGGAAGTGGTGGAGCCCCGATCCCTGGAGGTGTCCAGGATGTGGCACTCAGTGCTCTGGTCTAGTTGACCAGGTGGTGATGGGTCACAGGTTGGACTTGATCTTGGAGGTCTTTTCCAGGCTAAATGACTCTGTGCATTATGTCGTTCATAAAGTGCTTAGTTAAACTTGCTGCTATTCCCCCTCTCCCCCCCCTTTTTTTTTGTTTTTACTGAACGATGATTCTGAAGAAGCACGTTTGAATTTGGTTGCCATGGTGTGCGCCCGAGGTCTAGCGCAGCTCCTAGAAAGCACAGCCTTGGCTTTCAGGATGGGTGTTCCAGCTCAGATCCTGGCTAGCTGATCACAGTCCTCATCTGTCTGAGGCATCTGGGGGAGCAGGAGGCTCTCCTAAGGACACGGTGCCCACCTCAATGGGGTAAGGAACAGCTCTGTGCCTCTCTGAGCGAAGCCGACGCATAGAGACATCTCCATCACTGTGTAATACCTTCCTCAAGATAAAATGCCATGAAAAGCCTGCAACGCTGGACAAATTTGCTCTGCCATATGCTTGTGGAGGAGTGTTTTTCTGAAGCTTTTATGTATGACTGGTAATCATAGATTGGTTTAGAGAGACATTTCTGAAAGTGTGAAGGGAAAGGAAGGGCAGCGTGCTAATTTGAATTGATTGTAGTGCTTATCAAGTCAACATCCAGGGGAAACCAAATCATTATGTAGTCTCTTATTCTGCTTGTAGAAAGCGTAATGCTGCATTGAACAACAAACCCAACGTCAGCTTAAAAAAAATGGGATATGCCTCCAACATCTAATATAAATTCTTATCTCATGTGGCAGTAGGTGAAATGGGTTTGGAAGCTGACCATAATGTGGTGGGTTTTGCTTGTTTGCCTGTTTTTCCCGTTTAATCTGCAAATAGATGAGTGGAGATAGTTCTTTGTGCTGCCCAGAGCTGAAAAGACCCCCCAAAAAAGATCAAAATTCAGGTTTAACATGTACACTAGGAAAGGTTTCTGCACCAAAAGGGTTGTAAAGCCCTGGAACAGGCTGCCCAGGGAAAGGATTGTGTCACCAAGCCTGGAGGGATTTAAAAGACATGTAAATGGGGTGCCTAGGGACATGGTTTAGTGGTGGCCTTGGCAGTGCTGGGAGAAGGGTTGGACTTGATGATCAAAGAGGTCTTCTCCAGTCTAAAAAATTCTGTGATTGTTATGGCAGAAACTCGTGTTTTAAGATCTTTGGCTCCTTTACTGGAGGCAGGGAGAAGGACAGAGTTTCACAGCCTTGAGCAAGAAATCTGAGAGCCCTGAGCTGGACCTTCATGCCCTGGTTTCATCCCACTGCCTTTAACTTGTCACCTTTTATATCAAATCCACAGGTAGCAGGCACTGCCTGGATGCACATCCTGAAACAAAAGGGTTGAATTGCTGACGCTGGTGCTGGTGCTCAGTCACATCCTTCTGCAAAAGTCCCGTCTGGACCAACAGGATTATTTAAAGTTTAAATGTTCCTCTGCTCCGTCATCTACTGGGCCACAATAAACATAAAATCAGCCCTGTGTAAATAACCTGCTCCCTCCTCCTTGGGGAGCTGAGTTCTGCAGCTCTGGTTGTTGGCAAGTGGAACATACAGATTTAGGAGCAGAAAATTGAGAACTGTTTTGCTGATCTTAAATGAAAAAGAGGATATTTTACCCTTATGGCACATGATTAAGCATCTTTTGGGATGTAGAGACAGCAGTGCCATGGGACTGGACTGTTAATTTATTACGTAAGTGATGGTGGTATCAGGCTGTGCTTGTCAGAGCTAAACCTATTTTAATGATCAAACTCCTGAACCTGGAATATAAGGAACAACTTTGGGCCAAACAAAGCAAAAGGACAATATATTTTTTTTGGTAGAGTCTTAGAATCAACATTGATTAATTGGAGTCATCTGCAGTAATTAAAGCTGAAATTGAAGTCTTTTGGGTTTGTTTTCTGTTGTTTGTTGGGTTTTTTGGGGGGGTGGGTTTTTGGATTTTTTTTTTCCTAAATGACATTATTTTATCTTCCATGAGGATTTAAAAGCAAAAAATTAAAGTAAGACAGGTGGAGAGCCTTTGGTTTCCACCTCATCAAAAAGAAACGTAAGTTTTGATGACAGAAGATCTGTAAATATTTTATAGAATTCAGCTGGGGATCCATCTGGACCACATTTCTTTTTTTAGCCTTTCCTTCTTTTATATTTTCTCTTCATTTTATCTGCAGAGAGTGACTATCTCAACTTTTTGAATTGAGTATTTGAAAATGGATTTTAAAATGTTTCCCTGCAAAATAATGGCCTGTTACAGGCATGTGTTTCCTTGGAGCAATTTAAGGTGGGAATACCTCTCCCTGCTGGGCTTTGTACACTCTCTGTTCTACACTGAAACCATTTATTCTGCAAGGTCTGCAATATGGACATTGCCTGGCAAAGTTTAATTGAGGGAGGGTTTTATGATACTTAGTTGAAATAACAACAATCCCTTCTGATTTTTATGGGATTGCCATCAGTAGGGGCCGGATTCTCACACCTTTGGTGGAAAACATTTACACCTTGGATTAAGGCAGCAAAAAGAGGGAGGCACTGCTCTGTTTGAATAAACATTTCTGGACTGATTGTGGAACGAACCCATTAGACACAACTCCCTGCACTCTCCCAGTGCTCCCATGATCTTAATTGCCTGAATTGTTTGTGGTTTCATTTGACCTTAAACTATTTCCTTTATGCTCCAGTTGCAGTGTTTTTATTTTCTTCCTAAGAGTGAAACTGGGGGTTGATTTGAAAGGTACAATACATAAGCTTCTCTATCTTCTTTAAATTTAAAGAGACTTTTCATCTTTGGATTGTTGGCGTGTCTTTTGAGTATTGGTTTTTTTTTTCAAGTTAATTGTGATTTAATAAGGTTATTTACCGAGGGGAATAGAAATTATAGAATCACAGAATGGTTTGGATTGGAGAGGACCTCAAAGATCATCCTGTTCCAACCGCATGCTGTGGGCAGGGACACTTTTCATTATCCCAGGTTGCTCCAAGCTGGCCGTGGACACTTCCAGGGATGGGGCAGTGACAGCTTATCTGGGCAGCCTGTGCCAGGGCCTCCCCACCCTCACAGGGAGGAATTTCTTAATAATATCTAATTTCAACCTGCCTTCTTTCAGTCTGAGCCATTCCCCCTTGTCCTGTCACTCCGTGCCCTCGTAAAAATGCTGCAGAAGAGGAGCCATGAGTTTGTGACTCGTTCTGGAAATAGAAAAGTGTCCTTCGACTTGGTGTGATGTGTCTTCAGAAGAGCTTTCTGTGCCTTGGGAACTCACCAGCCACCACATTCCCTCCCCCTGGACTCATCTAAGAGTTCTCCAAAGAGGTTCAACCCTTCAGGGGAGGCTGGTGGGGACGTGGACCTTGTGCTCCTTGGGAAGATGCAAGTTGGGGAGCTCTGTCCTACGGCTGTGATTGGTTCAGCTAAATAGTTTTTGCCTGGTCTGAAGCCACGTAAGGCCCATGTGGTCTCCAGTTCTCTCATCTTCCCATTGTTTTCAGGAGTTTGGACTTGCCTGTGGTTTAGTCACGTGGAGAGGGAAGTGGCCAAACCCATGAGAGATCTCCTAAATCCTCCACTGAAATAAGTGGGGAAGAAAAACCTGTGGAAAGGGTGAAAAGTCCTCCAGCTCTTGTCCAGCTAAATTTTGCACAGGGTTTCTTTCGCTGTCTTTGTGACTGTTTGTTTGGGAGTGGTGACAGTGACAAATCTCAGTTCACCATTTCTCTTTTGGACATTTCTCTTCCTGCACAAGGCATTCCATACTTTTCACCTTGTCCTTGAATTTTCAGTTTCATTTTCCCCATCAAAACCCTTTTTGCTGCCACTGGCACCTTGCAACTGTAATTTCCCTGGATTATATTGTGTCCTGTGTAGGTTTGGATGGTTTCCCAAAGCTCTGAATGTAACACAAGCAAACGGTGCTATAGAATATTGGAAATACAAGTTCTTTTGGTCCATGTCCCAACTCCTTTACAATCTCTTTCCTTTTATGTTTTGCTCCTTTCATTTTCAGAATGGTGCTTTCTTCAGGCTGAAAAAAGGTTTCTGAGGCAAAAAAAATATAAGTTGAAAAACTGACTGTATGGCTAAAAAGAGCAAGAGGAAACAATTCTCAGATGTGGATCCTATTGTTTACGTAGAGTCAAGTCACTAAAAAGACCCACAGAACAATAAAAAAAAAATGGGACCAGTGAGATTAGACAGGCGTGGACAGAGAATAAAATAAGTCCTATGTGGGAGTCTATGTTTCTTATCAATGTTGCAGCTCTGTGTGATGGTGTGATGGGAACGCCAGCATGAAGGAAGTGCCTTGGGCATCACCATCCTTGGTTGAGAGGAGCTACACCCCAACAGGGTCTGTCTCTCACCTCACCTTATTGGCACCTAAATATTTTTGTACCTCATAACCACCTTCCTTCCCGTTCATCCCTTACAGCGACGCGATCCCACGACATAATTACAGTATTGCTGTTAAAAGCAGTAAAATGAAGCACAGCACAGATGCCTCTTTTTCACGCCCTTCATCCGGTGTGAACTTGGCACCTGTTGGTTCCTCGTGCCTGTTCCTGCCTTTAGTCTCCAAAGAGGGTTTAAATGCCCTGATGGCTTTAGTTTGGAGCCTGCCTGGGTACAGAAGGATGCTCAGCTGAGAGCCCATGGTATGCGATGGGCCTCTGGTGATGCTCTTGCTTTCTTCCTTCTCTTTTCTCTTCACTCCTTGGGCTGGGGATCTGCTTATCTTCAAATATGGCTCTTTGGGTTGTATCCAAGCTTGTTTATAAGTCCAATTTGCTGGGACTGAGTGGAGGGCACAGTCATCATGGTCATGGGAAGAGGCAAGAAAGAGCAGCCGACCAGAAGAGGAGAATTTCAGATACCCTGGCAGCTCTTGAACTATCCAACTCTTCTTTCCTGAAGGATTTCCTTCTGGAATTGCCATATGAAGAGACAAACTGGGTCAGGGCGGAGATGTTTCTGCACAAAATGAACCAAAATTAGTCCTGTTACGTGATCAGTTGTGGCTGCTTTGTGCAGAGACTGAGAGCAAGGCAAACAAGGCTTCTCCCAGTGTTTTCCCGTGTTCCCTCTGTCAGAGGTGGCACATTTAATACCACACAAGAGATTTCTATTCTTCCTTTTTTCCATCTTCTTCTTTTCATAGTCCTGTTGCATTATTATGCCCATGTAAGAATTCAAGATATGCAACAGCCCGTGGAATGGAGTTCTTGCTTTCTTAGTATTTACCTCTTTTCTTTCATTCCTGTCTCCTCCTGGATTTGCTTCCTTCGCCCCCAGTTCTTGCACGGGAAGAGGAAAGGGTGATTTGCCTTTTCCAGGCGACTTAGAAATTCATAGGATTCTATTTTATGGGCTTTTCCCTCACTCCAACATTCTTTTCCCTTACCCACGTAGTTCTTCTATTCTATTAGGAAGAGAGTAGCAGAATGAGATAAAAGATGGAAAAAAGTGGTGAAAATGATAAATTTAAAAGTAAATTTAAGTTTTGGGGTTTTTTTAAAATCTGTGGTATGTTTGTGCTTCCTAGGAGCTGCCGTCTTCTTCCACTCCCTCTCTCTGCTGAAAATCAGGCACCTCCTGCATATTTTGACTTGCAGTCCAGTCTTCACTCAGTGTACTGACTTCAGTCTCTCCCAGTAGCTGCAGCTGCTCAGGCATCTCTTGCACACACTGAGGAGTGAGGGTCAGTCTCTTCTCCCAGGTAACAAGTGATAGGACAAGAGAAAATGCCCTCAAGATGTGCCAGGGGAGGTTTAGATCGGCTGTTGGTGAAAATTTCTTCACTGAAACTCTTGTAAGCATTGGAAGAAGCTGCCCTGGTAAGTGGTGGAGTCACCACCCTTGGAGGGATTTAAAAGACGTGTAGATGTGGCACTTGGGGACGTGTTTTAGCGGTGGGCTTGTCAGTGTTAATGGTTGGACTCGATGATCTTAAAGCTTCTTTCCAACCCAAAAAATTCTGTGATTTAGATGCCTTAATTTGGACGTGGTTCCCACTCTTCTGCCAGCCCAGGAGGCTGTGCATCACCAGCCAGGTCTGCCAGCCCCACACACACCTCACAGGGCATCTGACAGGGCACTTGGCACCCATATTTAGACATTGCATCCCACGCCGTGTGTCCTGTCTTCATCAGGGGCTTATATATGGATAATTGCCTTCAAAAAAATGCAACAGTAAAAAAAAAAAAAAAAATAAAAATGCAGGCTGTATTTTTTAGGGCGACTTTTCTCTCCTGTGCAGGGTTTGCCAGTCAGCTGGTTTGCTTTGGCTCCTTCAGGGCTTGGAGTTCTTCTCGCATGAGTCACGCGCTGAAGGAAAGCTGCTTTTTCTCCTTGATATTTGCGCTTGGTTCCCTTTGGTGCCATCATGTGCTACAGGAGCTTATCAGCAGGAAGGAGGAGGCCTCTGATGCCCGGAGAACAAAGCTGGGAAATGGGCTGAAATGGGGCTTTTTTCAGTCTCTGGTTCATAACTGATTGGAGGCTGTGTCAGTGCAGACCTGACCCAGACGGCTTTGTCGGCGTGAGTGTGGATACACCCCAAAATATTTGTCATTAGGGTGAAAGAAAGGCTGGAAGGGGATGAGTTTTGCTCTCCCCAGGCTGCCTCATGCTATTTTCTGTCTCTGCTTTGTCAGTGGGGTTGGTCTGGAGAAGACAAGCTCCTTTGACAGCACATATTTACACATCCAGATGCTTCATGTGCTCTGTCTTGTCATCCTTGCCTGTAAGCCTTCAAATGAGGTGAAATCTCTTTTCTACTCCTATGCTAATCCTGCGCTTGCCTGCCCTGCTCTGCTGCAGGCAGGAGATGGGCCAGGAGGCTTCTCTCCATCCTGGAGAGCCTCCCCTCCCCGGCTGATGAGAGTGGTTGTCAGCATGTTTTCTTAGGATTTGGGCAAATGTGTTGCTGTGTTTTTCTGCTGCATCCCTCTGGTGAATGTCTGTGGTCCAAAACATCTCAATTGCTTGTTCTTCAGTCCATGTGGCTTAATTCTCATCCTTATTGCCTTGTTACAGCAATCCCTTGCCTGCCTGGCTCTTTGCTCCTTCTGTGGAGCATCCCTTGCTTTAAAAACTTCTTTGTAATTTAATGTTTTTAATTTGAGGGGGGTGGGATTTGAATTACACCCAGTCAAGGTGCCCACCCTCCCTCCTGACTTAGGGAGTTTGGGTTGTGGTTTGAAAACACAGGTGGAAAGTCCTTCTGTGAGCAGCAGATTGAGGGGGTATTAAGAACCACCTGAAAGAATTAAAGGATCAACAACGTTCTCCATCGGTGAAGGGTCTTGGCAAAAGCGAATGAGTTGGAAAATTGACCATGGTTGTTTTCCCTCACATACGTGCAGTGGCCCAATGCAGGTTCAATGGAGGTTTTTTAGCAGATTCACTTTAACCTGGCAGGAAAATTGGCTCACAGCCACTGCTGACTCCGGGCTGTGGTTCGTGGTGGTGGCCACAGAACCCAGTGCAATCCGGAGGGTCTTTTCTGTGCTTTCTCCTTGTTGGAGCACACGTGTTTTTGCCCTGTGGTTTTCCTTCAACTCCTGGTGTGGCCACTGTTCAGAAATCTTTTGTCGTCTTTGTAGGAATAGAGATGTCAGAAGGGCTCTCGTCAGCAGAGGCTACAAGCTGACTCTTCTCACCTCTCCATGAGCCACAGGATTTGTGCAGAGGGAAAGGCCATGAGGACTTGTCTGGATGCAGCATTCCTAAGGGATTTTGCAGGGGTGTATAAATATCTGTCACCACGGTGGGTTTTTTGACCTTCCTTTGAGGTTGTTCTTGGGGGAAGTCAAGGACATTGAGGTGCTGGAGCATGTCCAGAGGAGAGCAATGAGGCTGGTCTAGAGGGTAAGTCATATGAGGAGAGGCTGAGGGAACTGGGAGGGCTCAGCCTGGAGAAGAGGAAGCTCGGGGGGACCTTCTTGCTCTCCACAACTCCCGGAAATGATGTTGGAGCCAGGTGGGGGTTGGTCTCTCCTCCCAGGCTTACTTGTGACAGGACAAGATGAAATGGCCTCAAGCTTTGCCAGGGGATGTAGAAGTCGGACATCAGGAAGAATTTCTTCACTGAAAGATTTGTCAAACATTTGAAGGGGCTGCCCAGGGAGGTGGTGGAGTCTCCATCCCTGGAGATGTTCAAGGCATGGATGGATGTGGCACTCAGTGCTCTGGGCTGGGTGACAAGGTGGTGATTGGTCAAAAGTTGGACTGGATGATCTTGGAAGCCTTTTCCAACCTTAATGATTCAATGACTAATGATTTCATAGTTAGGTTGTGATTACATTGTAGTTGACTTCAGGCCAGCTGCTTGGGATTATGTTGAACTATTTTCTCCTCTCTGTATCCCTGAAATATTTGGAGATATCTCTAGTTCTCACCTTGATTGCCTGGGTTTGTGTCTCCCTCTATCTATTTTCCACTTCTGTTTTGGCAGTGCTCAGTTAACAGTTGCATTCAATGATCTTAAGGGTCTTTTCCAACTTGAATGACTCTGTGATTCTGTCTTTTCAAAGGTGTCCTTTGCTTCTATGGCACTGTGGGGGTGTCCCAAGCCACCCTTTATCTGATGGCAACGTTTGAGTTTTTAAAACATGTTTCATTTTGCCTTCCTGTGTGTTGACCTATGACTGGAAAGCAACTTGTAAAGTGCTGCACACCATCTCATTGGTTTTCTTTCCATTCCCAGTTAAAAAAATAAAGCAAAACCCAAGCCAAGCCAAACCAAAAAAAAAAAAAAAAAAAGGCAAAAGTCCAAACCAAACTAAAAATCTCACCAAAACCACAATGAAACAAAACAATTATTAAAAAAAAAACCCACCAAGCAGAATTTTCCCCCCCTACCTCACACCTCCTTTTCCTCTCCTGGACATTAGACTTTGGAGACCACTGCCCATCGTGTGGCCGATGTGATGGTTTTTTCATTCCCTGCTCTCCACGGTCATCTCCACAGACTCCACATTCAGGGGGAAAGGAAATGGCCTCAAATTGCACCGGGGGAGGTTTAGATTAGATATGAGGCAGTACTTCTTCACTGAAAGGGTGATCAGGCATTGGAAGAGGCTGCTCAGGGAAGTGGGGGAATTGCCACCCCTAGAAGTGTTCCAAAGGCGTGTGGATGTGACACTTGGGGATTTGGCAGCTGTGAGCACAGTGTGTTGGGTTGATGGTCTTAGAATTCTTTTCCAGCCTGAATGATTCCATGATTCTATGTTCTGTTGGCTTGATCTGCACAAGGCTTTAACTGACTTCCATCATCTCCCACGATCTTGGGAGGAAACTGAATTGGAGTTACCAAGTTGTTTTCTGTTTCTTGATGAATTGCTACTAAATGCAGAAGTAGGTTCTTTATTTCCCCACAATGTACCGTGTCCTCAGCAGGCCACGCTGCTTCCCATTTCTCCTTCTGCAGGGTTTATTTGTAAGGTGGGGAACATTGGTACAGACGAGAATTTAGGCTGATGTATATTCTGATTGAGGGCATTGAATACCAATATTTCTACTTTGGAAAGTGGTACATAGGAAACAAGGGGTGTTTGGTTAAAATGGAGCAGCTTCCTGGGATTTAGGATTGTATTACTTCATTAATTTACCATTTTGCCCTGCATCTTCTTCCCCTGAAGCATTTCAGCTGTGTCTATCAAGATGTTTCCGTGAACTCAAAATTTGTTGCTGTCTTCAGATGCATTTTTCATTATTCTGTTGAAATCCAATATAAATTTATAAATGCCATTTCTAATTTTGTTAAGCTGACCCAGTGTGTTGCACTTGGTCTTCGTCCATTCGTGCGTGTGCATCTTTTATAATTAATAAGTTTACTCTAACGTCAGAGTAGCAAACTAGACACCAGCTCCTTCTTTCCTGAGTTCCTCCTCCCTGGTTTTTCATACAGCAAATAGTCATTAATATTCATCTTTTATAAGCAGTGAAAAGGCAGATGAACCTGGATTCTGAACTGACTGGAAATTTAATTTTGCTGTTCACTGAAATATGTAATACTCCTGTGTTTGTCTAGCATATGGATAGATTAAGGCTGTTCTACATGCAAGGTTCACAAAAAGTAAACAACAGGGCACAAACCAGCAAATAGAAGAAGGCAATACAGGTAAAAATTAGAGAGAAAACCCTTGGTGGGTTAGAAGCAGCACCGTTTCAGAGCGTTTGTACTCAGGCAGTTCAGGGTTGGAAGCTGCCTAGATCATCTAGACATCATCTAGATCATCATCCCCTGCAGGAGCCAGAAGAAGTGTTGTTTAACCATGATATTGATGTCAGTTTAAAAAATAGGAAGGGTGACATCACATCTTGATCAAGATGAGCTGACATCACATCTTGATCAAGATGAGCTAACGGTGACCTGACGCTAAGTCATCCCAGCACTGCCACCCATACAGCCTGGAACAGCAGGCAATGTGACATCCAGCTCAGTGGCCACAGACTCCAAGATATCTTTGGTCTCCCAAAGACTGTCTCCTTCTTTTCTCTTGATCTAAATTCCTCGGTATCAGGGAAACCTGATTGCTTTTCCAGGTGTAAAGACATTTGGGTCCTGAGGGTTGACCTTGCCTGTACAATCGCTCTGTCGTTTATCACGCTCGGCTGCTGCTTTGGGGGAACCAAACTGTTCCAGTGCGTGCTGCCTCGTGCTTTGAAGATGGAAGGCATCCATCATTCCATGGCATCTGTGATCCTTTCATTAGAAAACTTCTTCTACCAGGGTAGTTTTGCTCTCAGAAGTTTATGCAGCTTAACTCGGGGGAGGGTCTGTGAATCTGAGGCTCCCAAGCTAAACAAAATATATCCAGCCCTTCGTCTTGGCATTTGCCTAAGGCCAACCTGTCTCTGGTGCCACGGGGCAGCATTTGAAGAGGGTTTGCTGTTCTCTTCGTGTGAAGACGTGCAGTCAGGTTGATGTGGAAGAAGAGTCTGTGCATTGAAGTGGCAGCTGGGACTGACATGAAAGGAGCACAGCCAGCCTCCAGATTGCTTGCCTTACCTCTGGTCCTCGTGCCTGACACACAGGCATTTGTGCAGCGTGAAATGTGTACAGATGACTTGCAGGCATCCACTCCTTATGGTCTCCTTCTCTTTTACGCTGCATCTCAGTCCATCCGATCTGAAGTCCTCTGTCATCAACAGGACGTCTTAGGTGGAGAGATTGTGACCTTGGTGGGGATGGAGGTGCCTTTTGGTGGACGGGGAAGTGTCTGGTGTGCTGATGGGGGCTGCTGGCTGCAGATCTTGACTGACTGATGGGTGAGGCAGAAACTGTTGGTGTTGGCTTTGCATGGTGTTTCTAAGCTGGCTGAAAAATGAGATTAGGCAAAGGCTGCAGTCAAATGTGCCGAGAACAGCCAGAACTCTCGGTGTCGTCACAACCAACTGTCTCTGCTTGTGGCTTGGTGGATATCTCCATAAAATGTCGTGGATGTCTTATTTTGCTGTCTTTGACTTTTCAGCTGGTTCTGATCATTTTCTATCTGTTTGTGGTACAAAATGCTCTGCTCCTGGAGGTGTCTCCAATGGCAGCTCTTCCGTGGGGAAGAAAAACTTCAATCTATTAGAAAGCCATCAGCTGCTTTCCTCAAACGAGGCTTTGATGAGGAAGAATGCAAAAAGAGACTTTTTCTCATTGTTTCATACCAAATGTTGAGAAGAGCAGAAACAGCTCATTTCTGGGATAATTTGTGCTGTTTTTCCTTTGCTCCTACTCCAGGATGCCTTCAGGCCGTGGGCGTTCTGCTCTGTGGTACTTCAGCTGGAGGAGGGGAGACAAGAGCAGGGTTCAGCGTGTTGAGTCAGGTTGTTTACAGTCCTAAGTGACGTCATGCCAGTCAAGTGCTACACAAGCGTCTCTAGAAGCTTCTGGAAGTCTGTTCAGTTTGTGCAAGGTCTGATTGTAGATATAATGCCCAGGGGTTTTGTTATTGTTTTTGTTGTCGTATTTTGTGTCTTGTCAACCTAGGCTAGACAGTGAGGTCCTCGGGCCGTGAGGACAGGGATGATTTCACTCTCCGAGGACCTTCCATCAGCTTTAAAACTTTATTGGGAAGCAAAGTGGGAGGAAGCATCTGTATTGCTGCATCCCCAGTGCTGCTGCACGCAGGACATTTCTCCTGGACCACTCCCCACTTGTTTCTTCAGTTCCTTGCACAGCTTTCCTCTCCTTGCCTGCCCAAAGCCACCCCAGAACATGCTGCTAATGTTACAAACATCACAAAAGGTGCAGAAGGGAATAAACTGCCTCAAAGCACGGCCTGAAAAAGAAGGAAGTCATCCACTCCAGCTATTCTGACTGACCTCTGACAGCCGTGTTAGGAGGCACTTGAGGATTTGTGCAATTATGCCAATTCAATGTTAAAATTGTTGATTAAAAAAAAAAAAGAACAACAAAACAAACAAAAAAACCCAAACAAGTGATTCAACAGCAGAGCTTGTTCATGAATTCAGGCTCTCTGAGAAAAAATAAAAGGCATTTTTTCCAGATGAGCAGCAGAAAAGTTTAGAGTTTTGATTGTAGTAATTGAGAAAAACCCAGAGAAGATAAGCTAAAAAGCAGCATGTCTGTCACATGAGTGACAGAGTCAACTCTGGGAGCAGAGGGCTTTGCAAATATGCCCTTTCCTTTCATGCCTTCAAATAGCTTTCATATTAACCAAGTCAGTCCTGGTTGAAGATGCCCCTGCTCATTGCAGGGGGGTTGTTAGATGACCTTTGAAAGGATCCTTCCAACCTAAACTATTCCATGATCTGTGGCACTCTGCCAGTAGGAGAGATCTATATCTGTCTATTCATTTTACAGGCAGGCAAATAGAGACATTTATAAGGAAAGCAGAGAATGCTGAGTATTCTCCCTGGTGGTTCGTGTGTAAACAAGTCTCCTAATGAGAAATGAAAGGAGGTCAATCTGTTTAGTTCATCTGAGAGAAGGTTAAGAGGTGACAGAGGGATCAAACAGTGAAGTTCAAGGGTTGAGAAGACGCAGATCTCCTGACAGAGTGGCTGGGGCTGATCCTTCATTAACTGGAGCCTCAGAGAGACTCTCATGGAAAGAGGTGACCTGGTCTGACCAGAGGCTGTAGGAGTTGATGCGTAAAGATGATTTATGGGGAAGGATCTGTTCTTTCTTTATGAAGAAGATCAGGCTGGATGGTAAAAAGACTTTATTTGGATAAAAAACCTCGGAAAAGTACATCTCCAACTGATCATCCAGAAGTGTAGATGTCGTCCCCACCTGGAGCACTGCATCCAGCTGTGGACCCCCACAATAAGGAGGACATGGAGATGCTGGAATGAGTCCAGAGGAGGCCACAAAGATGATCAGAGGGCTGGAGCACCTCTGCTATGGAGACAGGCTGGGAGGGCTGGAGGTGCTCACTTGGAGAAGAGACGGCTCCAGGGAGACCTTAAAGCCCTTTCCAGTGCCTAAAGGGGCTCCAAGAGAGTAGGAGAAGGACTTGGACAAAGACAGGACAAGGGAGAATGGCTTTAAAGCCACAGAGGGCAGGTCAATGACGATGTTAAACAGATGTTAAAAAGATGTATTGACCCTGAGCAGTGTTGGTCAGTTTTATCACCTCCAGGTGTAAGAAGACCTTTCTCCATTTTGCCTGTTCCCCGAGGTGCTCTGTCCTTCCTCACCGGCTCTCCCAGTCTCTCAGCTCATCTTTCCAGCTTTGGTTTAGAGCTATTCCTTTGTCTTGTCCAACAGGAATGAAGACAATATTTTCCCCCCCTGTCTATTTTCAGCAGCCTGGCACAGGTTTGAAGGCTCAAGTTTTCCCATCAATCTTCCCTTCTACAGGAAAAGCAACCCCCTTTACTCCATTTTTCCTCTCAGGGTATGTTTTCTTGGCCTGTTGTCATTCTCCAAGTTCCCTCTAGACTCTCTTCAGCCTCTGACAAAGTGTTTGCTGGAGCTTGTTGCCCAGAGCTGAGGACTCCGCAGCGTGGGGTCAAGCCAAAGGTTTGCTTTCCTTGTCACGGATTGTAATCCTATTTATCCGTCCCCTGCTGATGCCTGCCACTGTTCCAGGCAGTGTCACTGCAGATTGCTGTGCAGCCTGAAGTCCATGGCATCTGCCCATCCTCCTCTGCAGCACCGGCCAGCAGTTCCCCATCCTCTGTTTGTGCTCTTCTTTGCTGCTACTCAATTCAGGTGCCTGCAGTTGACCTGAATGAGGCAGTGTGTGATTTTCTTTGTTGGTCATCGCTTCTGGTTCGTTAGGCTCGTTCTGAAGGCTGGAGCTCTCATCTGACCTCCCTGCTTGGTGTCATGGGTATGGGTGATGAGGCTGATCCCAGTTCCAGCGCCCAGCTCGCTGCTCAAAACACAACTGGAGAGAGCAGAGCTTTGTGGACCAAACACGGTTTGTTCTTTGGTTGCGACAACCGTCCACTGGGAGCATTTAATGGCTTTAAACTGAAAGGGAGTAGGTTTAGATTAGCTATTAGTAAATAGTCGGAGTAATTGTCCTTCAGTCAGCCAAGAGGGCCAGGAGTGGCTCTCAAGTTGCTTCAGGCATCGTAGGAGGAAAATCACAGACTCCCAGAGGTAGAAAAGAACCTCAGGAGATCATCTTGTCCAACCTCCTCCTCAGAGCAGGGTCACCTGGAACAGATTACTCAGGTCCTTGTTCAGTCAGGGCTTGAAAATCTCCAAGGGTGAGGACTCCACATCCTTTCTGTGCAGCCCGTGCTGATGTTTTAACACTCTTACAAAAAAAAACCCAACCAAAAACCCAAACAAACAAAAAACAATGACAACAAAAAAACCCCAACAGCACAAAAGCCACTCCAAACACAAAACAAACTTCTTTTCCTTTTTCTTTTTGCAGCGGAATTTCCCATATTTCAATCCATTGGCTCTTGTCCTGTCACTGAGCACCACCAAGAAGAGTCCAACTCCACTGTATTTGCTTCTTTCCATCAGGTATTTATACACCTTAATGCCATCACTACTCCACATCCTTCTCCTCTCCAGCCCAAACACTCCCAGCTCTCTCAGACTCTCTTCATATACCAGATGCTCCCATCCCTTACTCATCTTCATGGCCCTTCACTGGATTGATCCAATATGTCCACGTCTGTCCTCCTTTTCCATTTCTTTCTATCATGTTCATGTTTTTCTCAGTCAAACTCAACTTTAAAAATATCCAACTTGTCTGAAGTGCTGTTGATGTTTAATTCCAGCTGGGAGCTGAACTCCACAAAGCCACTGGCTCACCTCTCCCAGCAGGATGGTGGAAATCAAGTGGAAGGGTAAAAGTGAGAAAGCTCGTGGGTTGAGATAAGAACACTTTACTAATTGAGATATAGTCACAATAGGAGTAATTAACTTATTTCTTCCATGCTGAAACCTCACCTTTCATTCCTGCCACTGCTGATTCTGCCATCTGAGTGTCTCTAAATGGAGACTGATGGGTGTAGGAGAACTCTTAAGTAATTTTGCCTGCTTGGTTTTACCTGCCAGTTTCCTTCCCCTTCCAAGAAACACGGACCAGCCCTTTCCTTGAGGTGCTGCATCCTATTACATTCATGGCATGATTGTCTTCTACAGGATAGACCAAGCAAGAAGTAGTTGCACATCATTAAAATACCAATTCATGCCTCTGGCAGGATGGATGTCCTTTTAGTCTGGCTTGGATGTGGTTGTTCCTTCATTGGTATTTTAGGTGAGGAGGATAAAGCTGTGATAAAATTTTTTTTCTTCCTTTTTTTAATATTTTCTCCTTTTTTTTTACTTTTTCTTTTTTTTCCCCCTGTGTCTTGTATGTTAGGAAATGCTTGTTTCAATTTGTACAAGCTGCCTTCACAGTAGATTGGACAAGTCTCCCTGAGGAGCAGTAGACAAAAGCCTGGGGAAGTGCCATGGGGATGGGGAGGGAAATGCTTTTATTGCCAATCAAATTAAAGGCATTTAGATCTGCTCTTAAATTTTTCTGTAAATATATTAGTGTGGGGTAAGAATGTGACCCCAGAGCTGTGTGAATAAGGGAGAATTCAATAGCTTAGTAGGATGGGGTGGGAGGTGGTTGTTGCCAAAAAGGTTGGTTAAACTAAAACAAAATATTTCATTTTCAATTCCTTCTATTTTTCTTCCCTTACAAGGAGAAAAAGCTTTAAAATGGAAACATGCTCTGAAAATGAAAAATCAACATGAGACATTTGGAGGGCTCTAAGACCCCTCCTTCTCTCCCCCTTTCCACTCTAGTGGACTAAAAATAGACACATTCACCGTTTGCCAAAGCAACACTTGCCCAGTTGTAATCAAGTCATTTTACAACATGGTGTAGACTTTCACTCCGTGCTTGTTGGCCCTCTTGGGGAAGTCGTGGCAACAAATGCTTCCACTTGCTTCTCTCTTGTGGGTCAGCATCAGCCTCTCTACAAAAGGTGTTTTCAAACTGTTTGCTTGTCCCACACCCCTGCTTACAGTGGATTTAATCTGTAGCCACCATGGGAGGTAAAGAAAATAAGAAAATTCCTTATCCCAGCCATGAGACTTTTTTGTAATTGCCTTCCGTGCGCCCATATTTTCCCAGGTAAGAGTTTTGCTGGATCTTGAGTCGCATTTTGGAATGGAGATTGTGTTACTGTGATAGTTGTAAGCTCACCTGAGCCTCCGGAGAGGTGAGGTTTGATCCCAGTCCACAGCAGTCACCACTCCCCAAGTGAATCTCAACAGTTTCTTCCAGTGTTGACCGGTTACGATGAAGAATCTCCACCGTGACATCACAGACCCATAGAATGGTTTCACTTTGAGAGGATGTTAAAGATTCTCTAGTTCCAACCCCCTGCCATGGGCAGGGACACCTCCCACAAGAGCAGGTTGCTCCAAGCCCCGTCCAACCTGGCCTTGAATGCTTCCAGGGATGGGGCAGCCACAGCTTCTCTGGACAACCTGTTCCAGTGCCGCGCTACCCTCACAGAGAAGGATTTCTTTCTAATATCCAATCTAAACCTGCCCTTTTTCAGTTTAAAATCATTGATGTCTTCTCCAGGTCTGAACGGCTTAAACAAGAGTTTGTGCAAACTTTACATGAGGTGATAGCTGACTTTTATTTTTTTAATAGCACTTCCAGGGATGGGACAGCCACAACTTCCCTGGGAAACCTGTGCCAGGGCCTCACCACCTTCTGAATATAGAATTTCTTCCAAAAAGCTGATCTAAACCCCCCGTCTGTCAGTTTAAAGCCATTACCCTTTGTCCTATCACTCCATGCCCTGCTGAAATGTCCCTCTCCACATCTCTTGCAGACCCTCATTAGGTACTGCAAGTTGCTCCGATGTCACCCAGGTCAGAGTATAATTCTAGACTGTGTTTCCATGGAGCTGAAGGTTTTACATGGTTGACATGAGGATTGTTATGTTGTTGAGTGTCTTGCAAAAGAAGGGTTTGCAAGTTTGCTGCTGGGTTCCTCCTGTTTGCTCCATCCTCTGCTTCCTCAGCGCACGCACAAACACTGTTTCCCTAAAACGAAGGGTTGGTGGCCTCGGAGCCCCTGCAGCCTCAGATGGCAACACAACACAAACCTTGTGAGTTCGTGTTACACCAAGGCTGGCTGGGGGAGCTCCACTCTGGATTGTCTCCACTTATAATGGATTTGCTTCCCAACCTTCGCTCTCTCCAGGCGGTTGCGCTTTCATCCTCTTTTCATGTGTGTCTGGTCCAATTAGGGGAGGATGGTGAGTGATTCCTTTTAGTCCTGGAGTTTCCCTGGCTGGCGAATCTCGGCAGTGATTTTTTGCTTGGTTTGGAAGCTTTGAAGGAAAAAAGAGTGAAGGACAACAGGTGCCTGAGGCCATTCGACTGTTCCCAGTGCAGCACAGAACTGGGAATTTCGGGTACTCTGCTCTCCCTGGAGGACAAATCAAAGGAACAGTTGCAAGCACATGGCTGTGCCAGTGTATCCCAAAAGGAATTTCAGCCCTTTCCTAAGATATCTCTCAGTGCATACATTGGGACATCATGCCCTACGTGGTCACGTGTCATTGAACCTGGAGGACATTCCCAGCTTTTTTCTGCGTGTCAGAGGGGGAATGGCTGGTCCAGGACATGAGCAGTTTGAGTATCCAAGCCCAGAACGAAGCACTGCAGCTCCTGTTGTCCAACCTTCCACCCAAACATCTTTCTCAGTACAAGAAAGACACGGACCTCTTGGAGCAGGACCAGAGGAACCAGGGGAGGCCACAAAAATGCAACACAGGCTGTGAGAGTTGGGGTTCTTCAGCCTGGAGAAGAGAAGGCTGTGGGGAGATCTTATTGTGGCTTTTAAGTACTTAAATGGGACTTACAACAAAGATGGGGACAAACTTTTAAAGAGGAGAGGAACTGTAGTGATGGGTTGGGTTCTTAGGATGGTTTTAAACTGAAAGACAGTAATTTAGAATAGATACAAGGAATAAATTTTATGTGGTGAGAGTGGTGAAACACTAGATGAGGATGTTCAGAGAGGTGCTTGATGCCACATACCTGGAAATATTTAAGGCCAGGCTGGATGGGGGGCTGAGCAACCTGATTTAGTGGAGGAGGTCCCTGCCCATGGCAGCAGGGTTGGACTATTTGAACTTTTCATGTGCCTGCCAACCTAAACCATTCTGTGATTCTGCTGTCACGCTAAAGGTGCTGCAATGCTTGTTAGAGAGGGTGGTTTGTTGGCTGCGTTTGTTTTGTTTGTCCTCCAGTCAACAAATGACATTTATACGAAGGGCAGGTGATATTCCCAGTCGTCTCACACCAGTGTGTCCTCTCCACTGGACACTTCCAGAAGGCCACACCATCTTTTACCTTTTTTTTGGTGGTAGACACACCTGTTTGAGTTTTTTTTTTTCCTTTTTTTCATAGCCTTGGGGTAAGAAAGCGGCAGCTGGTTTGGTCCTGCAGCATGGCCCAGCATCATCTCCGTGCCTTGGGGTTGAACAATTTTTTCATATCAAAGTCTTGGGACGCCACTTATACACTGGAGGCTTTCTGGGGGCTGTGGTGAGACATCTCTATGGATGGGGAGGTGGGAGTGGGGATGAAGGAGCCTTTCTCTGGCAGTGCTGCATTGATTTCATCCCCCTGCTGCTACCTTAGGCCTTGCAGCCTTTTAAAGTCTTTAATTATTTTTATTATTTATTTAAATATTATTTAATTATTTTTATTTAGCAAGGAAAAATAACACTGGCACCAGTATTTATACTGGAAGCCCAGGAGCTTATGATATAGCAGCAAACTGTCTCCTCTGAGAGCTCCTCAAGACTGCAGCATGATGGATGGACTCCTAGCCAGCTATGCACTGGGAAATGTTCTAGACGACAGTGTTACTTTTTTTTTTTTTGATTGAGTGCTTTGTCTTTGCCTACCAGCTCAAGATCTCAAAGCACTTTGTGAACAGCAAGGAATTAAAAGTTGCCCTTTATCAATGGAGAAAATATGACACGGGGAGGTCAAATGACTTGTTTGTCCCCAAGATCATTTGTAGCCCAGAGGACCTGGATTTTAGTGCTTTTAATTTTTTGCAGGTGGGCATCCTGAAGTTGGGAGGTTGCCCTATGTCTTCTATTTGTCTTTTCAGTGCTCTTTTTTTTCTTAGACTACTGGGGTTTAACTGACTTTTAACACGGTTGTGTCTGTCTTTTTCTCTGTTTTTTAGGTTTGAAGTGTCATCCCGCATCCATCACTATCTAGAAAATGTCTTATGGATCCATTGATGGGAGTGGATTTGGGAGCAGAAACCCATTTGGAGGCCCTTCGAGACAAGGCTATCAACCTCTGGGTGAAGTATCGATCCCTTGCTGTAATTTATTCCCCCCGACTCCCCGAGGACTGAAGTTGTACTTGCTCGGGTTCAGTGTGAATGGTGTATAAACACCACACTCTCACCAGGGATCATTTCTGATACTGATTTTCAAAGGTGGAAACCAAACTTGTTGAGTTTGATTTGTGTGATGAGGCCCAACGTGTTACTGCGCTCAGGGTTTGAGGCTCTGGTATGGAAGAGCAGCACTTAGGAGGATTTTGGAGGAATTTTGGGGATCTGAAAGGAGAAATGTGGAATATTCTCTAGACCTTGTGTGTGTCCCCATCTCCCCATCACCTTTGCAAGAAGTTGGTCCGAGTGGTTGATCTAGGGCTGGTTGTGGGTGCAATGATGATGGAAGTAGATGGGATGATGCACAAAATGCAGTGGGCTGTGCATTCCCAGAAGGAAACTTGACTGCCCTGGAGGTTGCTTGAATCTTGGAAACATGCTTGGATGTGGCAACAGGGTCAGGGACTTGCTCTGGAAATGCTGAAACCATAAAGAGCGGCTTGGAAATGGCTGTGGATTCCTTCTTTGTGACATGTTTTTAAGCAGAGATCAGATGTGCTTTCCTTACCTGTTCCACTCTTGCCCCAAGAAGTCTCTGGAAATGCTAAAGCAGAAAGAATAAACCATCCAGGTGCCAACCTGTGCATCTGAGTTGGTCCCCAATGTGCAAGGCAAAGCTGCTTTTCATATAAGCAAATTCATTCTGGATCTGCCATAATAAAGTGGAGCAAAGGCAATGGTTAGAACCTCCTGCTTTTGTGTGGCTCTGCTGTGTCCCATTCCTGACACAAACAGGTTGTAGGACACATCCTTTGGCAGGACACTGTTGATGTGGGGCTGGAGGTGGGTCTCATCCTGCCCAATTCCGAGCAGCATGGGAAGATAAAACCCCATCTGCAGCTTGTCCAGGTGTGCACCCAATCCCAATGCAGATGGGTAATTACTGTAGGGCTGATCTGGGTTAATCTAGTCTGGCTTTCAGCAAGTCTTTTTAACTGGGACATATCCTTCATTTCGTTTTGGTCCTGGGTCTGGCTTGCACTGGAGGGTAAGGCAGCAGTGCCTATAGTGCAGATGCAGCTGGCGGAGTCCAGACCTCTGCAGAAGCATCAGGAGAAGGGATCTTGTAACACAGCAAAGGGCCCTGCTGTCATTTTGAACCAGAGAAGAACATCACCCCGTTCTTCACTTGCCTTTGATTTCAGCTGTGCTGTTCATTAACTGACTTGGTTTTCGTGTTTTGAGGGTTGAAAATGTTCTTTGGGAAATATTTCTTTGTTTTGCAAATAGCTGCTCTCCCCGGATGGAAATACATATAAAGAAAAGCATAGAGGTTTCTCTTGGTTTTCTGTTTTCTTATGAGTTTGGGTGTAATTATGTTTTTTTTCTTTGACCAGGGAGAAGGTATTGAAGTAAGTGTGAGTTGTCTGTTCGGTTGTAAATAGTGATTTCTAGGCTATTCTACAAGGCAAAATTAAAGGCATAAAAGCAAGGAAGAATGGGATGCTTGGGCACAATCAAAGAACTGTGAGAAAAGAGAATTGAAATGTGGACTAGACAAATGATGAATCTCAGTGCATTGTAGCTCAGGTTTAAAAAAAAAACACCATGAATATTTATTGTGCTGTATGAAAGGACCACTGTTTTTAATGCAAATGCACAAAATAACTCAAGACACTTCCAATCTCTAAATATTTGAAGAGATACCTCATTGTGCCCAGCTTGCCCATCACTTGGCAGTTACTGCTGTGGCACTGAAGTCACCTTTAATGGGTTGCAAAAAGGAGCTGGTGGAGAAACATCAGCTTTTTTGAAACAACCACGGGCTGTTGGCTGCCCAGCCAGAGTCCATTAATGTGTTGGCTCATGGCTTGGACTTGAGTGCTGGCTTCCCACCATGCATGCACACATCATCTCGGGTGGCATTCCAATGGACACATCTCCAAGGTCCTCCAGGGTGGATTTTCCCAGCAGGGCAAAATTAGTTGGTCCCTTGGCTGGGTGTCTCTGTGGAAAAGATTGCAGGGGGATGAACCTGTTTGTACTGGCCAAGGCAACTTGGAGTTGTTTCCTTTCTGTGTGTCTCAATCAGAGGTGGGTTCGTTCAGCCTCGAGAAAAGGTGGTTTAGGGAAGACCTTATCACAATGTCCCAGTATTTAAAGGGTGTCTACAAGTAAGATGGAAACTCCTTTTTCTCAAGGAATCACATGGTAAACATGAGGTGTAATGGGTGCAAGTTACCCCTGGGGAGACTCAGATGTCAGAGCCTCAGAGAAGAGGCAAATTTTTCGCAATGAGAACAGTCAGCCTTTAGAATAATCTCCACGGCAAAGTGGTGGAGTCCTGAATGTTGGACAGTGTTAAAATCCAGATGGGTGGAGTGCTGGGCCATCTTGCCCAGGCTATGCTTTTGCCAAGAAAGGTCAGATCAGATGATCCTGGAGGTCCCCTTCCAGCATGGTGTGCTGTGATTTTATTCAATGTTCATCTGAACCTGCAGAGCTCCCTTCGCCATGGGAGGCTAACACGTTGGATGCCTTTTACTGTAATATCCCCAAATATTGTCATTAATTAAGTGTCAAGAGAGGGTAATGCACCACTAATCATCTGCCTCCTGCTTCTGGAAGATGGATGAGTGGTTTGCAAAGAAAAACTACCCACTTATTAGATCATGGAGTGGCTGCAACAAAAGAGCTTGGCCTTCCTGCCGGCATCCGTATGTCTGCTCACAGCAGGGGCAGACCTTCATGGGCATGTTCTGCATGTGCTCTAAGGCTCTTCTTCTCTCTTTGTGTCTAATAAATAAATACAAACAGCTACCAGCATCCCTGCAGATTCTGAATGACCAGTGGTGTGGTCCAGTGGTATATTCAGGGATACCGCAGCAACAAAGGGATGGGACTGGCACTGAATATTATCATGGAAGAGCAAATAAAGGGAGCTTAGGTTTTGTTTGGTTTGGTTTAACAAAGGGTGATACCACCAGGAGGGTGTCCTCTGTCCTTATACCTCTCTGTCCCTCTTGGCTGTGTAGCTTCCATGCTTGATCCAGGCTGGGAAAGATTAATTACTTAGAGGTGTTCCCCTTGGCTCTGGGCTGACTGGATCGTGGACTCATAGCCCCTCTCCAGGCCATGTGGAGGTGTTAACCTTGCTGACCGGCCTAATTAGAGAGTTCCACAGGCTCCATTTGCAGCAGTTTTTTAGAGAATCTGGTTTACCTGGGACTCCTCAGCATCAGACAACTCTAGTTCAGACTCTGGAATTGATGGTGGATATCTAGGATTTCTCATGGAAACAAAACCAAGTATACTCTTTTATAATTATCACTATTATTACTATTGGAATTGTTGACAGGAGAGAGAGTTTAGCTCAGCAGAACTCAAATGTTCCGTAGCCTTAACGAAGGAACACCCTAAGGTGGGTCACATGAGGGATCACAAGGATTACTTGAAAGATAGCAAGTTTTTGGGTTGACAGTATCATTCAGCCACTGAAGGGCAGTGTGGAGTGGTAAAGTGGAGGCAGAAGCCCTGTCTCTGCTTTGCAGTTGTGAGTTACACCTTTTTCCAGCTTTTCGTCTCGTTCAGCTTCCCTAATTGCATAGAAAACCAAGTATTGCCCCATTTCTGTGTAGGAGCTTCTCTGAGCTTCAGCTGTGCATTGGTGTTGCATGGAAATACTGGATAGGAAGGAGTAGAAAGTTGTTCCAGTTTTTCTTTTTTGTTTTAAGTTTTTTAACTGTGTAATTAAAAAAAAAAAAACAAACTTCAAAATATTTTTCTGTAATATGACCTGTCTAAAATAAACAAAGACCAAACACCATACAGCTGTTGGATTTAAACCCTGGATTCTTCAAATTCTGATGTGTGCAACATGCACTCCCTCCCATCTCCAACCAGTCTTCCCCAGACCACCTTTTTTTTTGGGGGGGAATAAAATGAACAAAACCTGCCTTACACAAGGAGACTCCTTGGTCATGGAATTTAAATGGCTCGAATTAAAATGCCACAAGCCAGGAAATTTTTAACACTGCTTTTATTAACCTTACTGTGACCTGGGTGTTAAATGCTGGATCTGAAACGATGAGGTTGATCTCATATTCCACCAGTGCCTTGTTTCCAGGTGTGCCCAAGGGATCGGTGGGTCAGTGCTGAATTTTGCTGGGACTTCATTTAGACCATTTTCCCCTCGGTTTTCCTTGAAGTTATTGTGTGGGACTCTGGCCAGAGTTGTCCTTAAGATATATCACACGTGAGTCTTTCTCCTTGTTGGATAAGGTTGGTTGTCTTGTCACAGAACAAAATTAGATTGGCCTGTGAGGGTTGTTCTTGGCAGTGTTTGCTGGGTATATATATCACCTAATTATCATCTCAGTACTTAGCAGTTGTAGAATGAATTTTCCTAACGTTTTTTCCTGGAATTGGGTCTCTAATTTTCTTTGCTCTCCCCTCTCCACCACTTACCTGCCTCTGCGCTGCACCAACCAGGTCTTGGGTGGAAAGTCACGTGTCAGTGCTGCAAATGCTGTCTCTGTCCTCTCACAGAATCAAAGAATCGTTTAGGTGGGAAAAGATCCTTGAAATCATAAAACTGGCCATTAATGTGCCACTAAACCGTGTCTCACATCTACACATCTTTTAAATCCCTCCAGGAATGGTGACTCAACCCCTTCCCTGGGCAGCCTGTGCCAGTGCTTGACAACCCTTTCAGCGAAGATGGTTTTTTTCCAAATATCCCATCTAAACCTCCTCCTTAGCAGATGAACCATCCTTCTGTCCTCTCCAATCCTCTTTTGCTCTTCTTTTAGCAGTTTTGGGAAGTGATTTGTCCTTAGATACCCATCATGGTATTGTTGCCTTCAGGCTGGCAAAGTCACAGAGCTCACGTGCCACATGGCAGGGAGACGTTCACCTCAATTGTGACCTCGTTGGTGGGATGGGGACAGCTGGAGCTCTGCTCTGTTGGTAGAAGTCCCTCAAAAGCTCCTGGACAAACCAGTACCGTGGCCATGGTGACCACCATGAGGTCTCACTGCAGCTCTGAGGTCTGACATCAAACCATGGGAAGGAATCCAGTGCCAGCTTCACATCTTGGTCTTTCAAAGTGCTGAAGCACAGAACAAGCCCTGAACCACACAAGGAGTCCCCCTGAAGTCAATTCAAATTAAGCAGGTGGTTAATCCTTTTGCTGTCTTGGGACCTGAACGCTGCTTTAGTATTGCATTATGTTCTTAAATTAACTCCAATACTTGGAATGCTTTTGTTGAAGGGACCTTGAAACCTTTGGCATTGTCCAAAGGGGCGGGAAGGAGGTCTGGGTCTAGTTGTGGCACTGCTCCAGTGAGGAACAAATCATGCACTTAAATGTCCTTAGCATGGAGTGTTAGAAAGGGTTAAAATCAGGTTAAAAAAAAAAACAAACCAAGAATAAAATGATTGAATCATTTGGGGAGATCCAAAGCTACTGTGCAATATTAGGGGTGGTTTTTCAAAGCCTTAAACTGAAGGATTGGGCCATGCCTTGATCATGTTCAGTGTCATAACCAAAGCAGCTTTTAGGATGGAATCCTGTCAAGTGTAGAATCATTAAGGTTGGAAAAAAGCCCTCCAAGATCATCGAGTCCCACCTTCAAGGAAGGAAGGACTGAGACTGTGACTTTCTGTTGCACCTTTTCTCTGCCATGCATAGGTGAGCTCACGAATATTTCTCCAAGGTTGCCACCTGGCCTATAAAGAAAGTGATTTTCCCTCTGTTATACAGAGCAAAACCATGACATGGCTTGTTAAATGTTGTGCAGAAGGTTTCTGAGCATCCTAATGATTGAAGTCTTGAGTTCTGTCCTGGTTTCTTGAATTTGTGGGGGTGCAGAAGTTGAGGAGTTTCGTGTCATATGTAATAAGTCATTAATAAAGATCAGGGTAAAATTTAGATGCTAACAATTCAAAAATCATAATAAGATGATCTCTCTCACTAGACAACCCTAAAACCCCATTCCTGTGGCATCTACAGAGGAATTATTTCATATTTCCTTTGCTATTGGGAAAGACTTCCAAATGTTATTAATTTATTTGAGTCCATTTTCAGTAGATTTAGTGGATCTTCTCTGTTTTACATCCAGTTCTTAGAGATCTTAGCAATGATTTAATGAACTAATAAGCCTAAACATAAGCAAACATATTAAAGAATAATGAACAACATGTTTTATGGCAAAAGGAATTGCCAAGAGAATTAACTTTCATACACAAATTGACTTTGAAACTGTTAGTTTTGAAAACCTCTGCCCTATCCCTTCTGGCACTTTTAACATTATAATCAACATTTTGCTATAATCTCAGTATTTCAGGAAATTTAAGTGGTTCTGCATTTATTTATAGAAGTAGCAAAGCCAGAGCTCACCATTGGAATAAATAAGTGTTTTAATGAAATACGTGAGGGCGAGCTGACAACTTCATAGCATTTAAAAAAATAAACCAAACCAACCCAAAATCTCTTGGGGAAAGATAAACATTTTTCTCTACCAATTTTATTTGCTAGCTGTGGTCAATCCAAAGCCATTTTAATGTAAAAATCATGCTGGTGGTCCCAACCTTTAATATAAAATCAGAAATCAAAGACCTTGGCCTCTCCTTAGTCATCATTCAGCTGGAAATGCATTTAAACATCCTCTCAGAGTAGTTTGCTTCATTTTCCACTTGATTACAGTGGAATTAGGAGCAATTTGAGATCCTCTCCGTGCTGCCTGCTTGTCATCAAGCCCCTTGGTAGGGAAAGCACAGCAGAGTGGATGCTGCTGATGGAAGGTGTCCAGTGGGAGGTGTCCCCGTGGCAGGGGTTGGATCTAAATGAGCTTTAAGGCCCCTTCCAACCCAAATCATCCTGTGATTCTCTGAATGTGCTGGTGGATCCTTTATTTTCTCAATGGGTGCCAGGCTGTGAACCTTGGGCCAGGAGCTGCTCTCCTGGGGTGGCTCTCCAGGTGGGTGTATTTTCCTACAGACTGGCCTGTGCTTTGGTTTCAGCTCCTGAAATTAATACAGCTCAAAGTTGGGGTTTTTTTTGCCTTCTGGTTGCTCTCACAAAAATTTTTCTTTGTCTCAGGTGCAAAGCAAAGAAAAGTTTCTTTGCAAAAAAAAAAAAAAAAAAAAAACTCCGATATTGCCCCATGTAAAGTTTGTACCAACTTTTTTTGAGCTATTCAGACCTGGAGAAGACATCAATGATTTTAAACTGAGAGAGGGCAGGTTTAGATTAGAGATCAGCAAGAAATTCCTCCCTGTGGGGGTGGGCAGGCCCTGGCACAGGCTGCCCAGAGAAGCTGTGGCTTCCGCATCCCTGGAAGTGTCCAAGGCCAGGTGGGATGGGTTTTGGAGCAACCTGGGACAGTGGAAGGTGTGGACTTCAGTACCTACATATCTTTAAAAAAATAGACAAGTTGAAGACTCTGCTGCCACAAGAGAAACAACTCAGGAAAGGTATTGTTTTCCTGCAATATGAAAACATTTAAAATCAATTAATTAAATGCTTTCAATCACTGAGACAGAAGGAATGAACCACCTCATTTTTATCAGTGTTTCTGTATGTTTGCAGCCATAAATGAAAAGCCAGAAATTTTTAAACAACAAGAGGTGAGATTTAGATTAGATGTTGGGGAGAAATTCTTCCCTGGGAGGGCAGGCAGACCCTGGCACAGGTTGCCCAGGGAAGCTGTGGCTGCTCCAGCCCTGGAAGTGTCCAAGGCCAGGTTGGATGGGGTTTGGAGCAACCTGAGATGTCCCTGCCCATGACAAGGGGACTGGAACTGGATGATCTTTAATATCCCTTCCAACCCAAACCACTCTATGTTTCTCTAATTCTCTGATTGATGCTCCCAAGATCCTTTAACGCCGTAGATTGAACCCAATTTTTTTGTCAACTTTCTTAGTTGCTTAGGAGCTCTTCTCCAGCTGGAAGAGCACAGAGGTCTTGGCTTTAGTGCCCTCGTCCAACGGGCCATAAGTGAGCTCTTGGCTCTATTATGAAATTCCTGCAAGTGCTGCAAGTCTTCCTTAACATTTTCCACACCCCTGGGCTTCTACCTGGTGCTTTGCATCACGGCAATATCTGACCCTTGGCTCAGGAGCCTTTCTTCTTCCTCTGTGCCTACAAATAAGTCTACCTGGAGCAAGACACTGTTGAAATTGAGCTGTAGGATCACGGCGTGACCTTATAGGAACATCTGTCCATGCCTGTTGAATGGAGACCTGTGGGAAACAGGATGACCTTGGAGCATCCCTCTGAAGCTGTTTGCTTTTCCACCAGAGCTGTCTCGACGTGCTCTTCCCAGAGCTCACCTCTGTCTTGCTGGGCCGTGCAGATGCTCTGCCAGGGTGGTTACACCCCGAAATCAGGGGTGGGTCAGGGCAGAGCTTATTCCAGGTTTGCTCTCAGCGTGCCGTGGGCTGGTGGCTGCATCCCAATCCAGCCAATCCAGCTCCCTCCCCAGGGAGGAAGCAGAGTCAGGCTCAGGACAGGCTACAAGCTCTGGCCAGACTTTTGCCTGAGGTTCTGCAACTCCTTTGCTGCAAAGTTCTCTGGGAAAGGTGGTGTCCAGGAGCTGGCTGTCATTCCTAACATGGCTTTATCCACTCCATGTTGTAGTCCCTTCTCAGGAAGGTGGTGGCACTTTTTGTTATCCTTATGGCTGCTAAAATGACTTTTTTTTCTTTTCTATTTTTCTTCTTTTTTTTTTTTTTTCTTTTCTTTTTTTTTTTGATCAGAAAACCAAATGAGGTTGAAATTAAATTCATCTTGGTCTGTCCTAGTTTGGCTTGCAGGGATATCCACATACAGTGAGTGAGCAAGTGCATGCTCTGTCTCCTCCATTATCCCAGTAAATTTGGGAGTGGGCATTCCTGGGCACTGGAAGAAGAGCTCAAATAGTATCTGGTGTGAATTTGCCTTGTTCCAAGCATTCCCCAGGTAAGACTCAGGACTCAGATTCATAGCCCAGGTCTTTGGCTGCAAAACAAACATGAACTCCGTTGCTTCAGAGATTTTATTTGGGTTTGGTGCGGAATTTCTGCTTGGGGTTTTGGCTGTGAAAGGGAACAAATCAAAGAACCCAAAACCTGGGATAAAGTTTAGGGAGGGAAAACTTGAACCTTTGCTGTCTGTGCTGTTGTGATATGGAAAGTGGGTGCTGCAGGGCACACTGTGTAGTTGAGATGTTAATATATTAATATAGTAAATATTAATATTTTAATACTAGTAACTTAAAAATAATAATATATCAACTAGAAAAACCTCCATGCATGCATGCAGCTTGTAGCCTAGCCCACCATTCATCTTTTGGAGAGCACATCCACATCCAGGCCTTGCTCCATCATTTCTGCTCCACCTAAAGATCTCTGAGTCTCCAAGAAAAGGGACTTTTTCTTCTTGTTTTCTTGCACAGTCCTGGAGACACCCACACAATTGCTTGGGAATATCTGGCTGAATCACCTCATCCTTTTTTTTTTCTAAAAAAAAAAAAGGGTTACATACTTCTTTACCTGCCTGTAAGACAGAGCTAAAAAATGCATTTTAAAATGGATTTTTATGGTTTAACCCCAGCCTGTAACCCGTCCCTGCTGATTCGCTCCACCTCAGTAGGATGGGGGAGACAACTGGAAGGGTAAAAGTGGACAAACTCATGAGTTGAGATAAAGGCAGTCTAAAAAGTGCAGTGAAAGCTGTGAGTGCACAAGCCCAGCAAAACAAGGCATTCCTGTCCCCCTCCCCATGGGCAGGCAGGCATTCAGCCACCCCCAGGGAAAGCAGGGCCATTTGGGAAGACAAACAGCATCACTGCAAACATCCCCTGCTTCCTTTGCCTTTCCCCAGCTTTGCGTCCTGGGCACGATGCCGTGTGATCTGGGATATCCCTGGGCTCATTTGGGATCAGCTGTCCCCACCATGTCCCCTCCCAGCTCCTTGTGCACCCCCAACCCCATCCCTGGTGGGTCGGGGTGAGGAGCAGGAATGGCCTTGGCTCTGTGGAATCCCAGCTCAGCAATTCCAAAAACATCCCTGTGCTGTCTACACTCTTTCCATCAAAAATCCACACTATAGCCCCATAGCAGCTATTAGGAAGAAAATTAACTCTATCCCAGCCTAAACCAGCACGTGGATAAACACAAGTTTGTTTGAAACCCGGGCAATAGTTAATAGCTCATCTACTGCAAAACTTATGTTGGGAGCAGTTCCTGTTTGGAATTTATAATGCTGTTTCTTTCCTGAAAGCACATCAAAATACTGAGGCTGAGAGCTGCAGACCACTGGCTTTCAGTACTGAGGGAGGAATCCTTTCTTCCAACAGAGGCAGAAAATCCTTTTAAATTTTAATGTTCTGGACTTGAAAGTTGTAAAGTTCCAAGTCTTGGTCACCTCTGTCATTGCTCTGAAGTGCAAAGCTCTTCCATCTTTCCTTGATTTTTCCCCTTCTAGACTTGGTATCCTGTTAATTAAATTAGAATATGCCTTTCTTAATTGATTGGAATAAAAGAATTTATCATCCTTTGTGTAAGAGTGCATCTCCCTTTTTCCCCTCTGTGGAAGTGGAGTTTTCCAGTATGAACTTCTGCCAGGAAAATGACAATGGAGGTTTATACAGACACTGAAAACATGTAGTTGTGGATTTCTGTTCTGCAGGGTGTATTTATTTGCAGAACATACACAAAAGTCACTTCTGTACATAATGGAGGGGCAGATCCATCCGACCCAAATAAGTGTGACACAAACAGCATTTGAGTTGAGTGGAACAAAAAAAAAAGGGGG